>VSMD01019437.1:0-14044 GCA_008750895.1 Mirza zaza | reverse complement strand
AGTTTACCCATTGCTGGATGCATAAGGCTGTTGGGTTACTATAATGAAAAACACCTTTGCTTATGCATATGTCCTAACTATCTCCCTCTGTTGACTTTCTTTGTTGTAGTTGATACTCTCATACTCCTTCATAATCAGTGTGAAATAAGAGGCTGGCTTCTGTTGTTAGTATGACAGTCTGTGACTTGGCTTAGTAACAAACATTCCAAGCCCTGTAGTATCATGTTCTATGAGCTGCGTGATCTGTACACAATGACTGTCTGATTGGTCAAGGATTTTAACCGATTTCCTCATATTTCTATTTGAAATTGTATGTATTTGTGTGTTTGTGTTTTCATATTCTGTTGCATACCAAAGGTAGTGGTTAGGAAGTGTGCCTTCCACATGTATATGGCTGATTAGTTATTCCAATGTGCAGAGACATTTAAGGACAGGATCTTTAGCTCTCTTACCCATGTATTATGGCAGAGAAATTTATAAAACCTGAATATGTTACATATTGTGTCACACATATTGTGTCACACATATTAAAAATATCTTATTTTTAATTTGAATTCTGTGGTTTTCTTGTCTATTTCTTTTTTTCTGAAATAATAGTATTTTTCCAGAAACAACCATGCTTTATAATGCTTCTTTTAGAGTGCATTGGCATTTGCCTTGATTTAAGTGGTCTTAATATTTTTCTAAATAAGGAGATATGATATACCAGCAATATGCATATAGCTGTTTTTTGTTATAACAATAGTTAACATTTTCTGAGCATATTCCTTGTGCTAGGTACTGGTAACAGGTCATATGTGTTATTTAATCTTCCCAACAACCCTAAAAGAAGTATACTACCCCATTTTGCAAATGAAGCTAATGGCTAAGAGAAGGTAAATAGTAAATAATTTGCCCAGGATCACACAGGCAGTAAGTATTAGAATCCTTTTAAATGTGATACTGTCAGTTTACTAGAGAGCCTGCATTCTTGAGAACAAAGTATACTTTGTACATGTGTGTATAAAAATATATTTAACCATATCTACTTCTAATAGCTACCTTGGCCAGGTTACACAACCTATCGAAACCTCAGGCCTCCCCATTTGTCTCTAGGGTGATTGTGATAACTTGAGGAGACAAATACACAAAGTACCTATCATAAAGCCTGGTACATTGTAGGTATTCACAAAATGGTAGCAATGATGATTAGAACTCCCACTTTGTTTTATAAGTGATTAATCATAGTATGAAAAAGGTTTTTTAAAAAGTTTTTTTTTTTTTTTTTGGTCAGATTTTAAACACAGCACGAAAACATTTTGGAGCTGGTGGAAATCAGCGGATTCGCTTCACACTGCCTCCTTTGGTATTTGCAGCATACCAGCTGGCTTTTCGATACAAAGGGAATTCTAAAGTGGTGGGTTTACCTTTAAGTATGTAATTACTACTTTCTATTTTTCCTTACTGTGTATGTGTTACTTTTATATTATAGAAAATTTCAAACATATACAAAAATAGACAGTGGTATAATAAAATTCCATTTTCAGTAACTCTCAATTTGTGTTAAGTATTCCTAACATGTTGGTGAATCACATACTAGCTGAGGGATCACATACAAACACTTAGAAATGAAAGATTAAAACAGTTTAAATTTATGCTACAATTTTTCCTAGGTTCTAATTCAGGTTAGATTTGCTTAATGAAAAGGCCCGGCATTGCGTAGTCATTTCTGTCTAAAAGTATGTGATTGAATAATGTCACGAGTTGTATGGAATTTTTTATGAACTTATTTCTTTCTCAAACAGAATCATGGCTTAAGTCTTCATTGGTGTAGTTTTGAAGAAAATACCTCAATCTGATGTACCTGAAAGTTGGACAGCCAGGTTAAGGAACAAACCTTAGTAAACTTAATTTTCTAATAATGTAGAAAACAGATTTTTTTCTGTAGACCTACCAGGATGACACAGCACCTTTGGCCAATTTTTATAAGGCCAGTTTCTCATTCACTCTCTATTCCAGCATTTTAACAGATAATTACTTATGAACATAATAAAAATAGCAACTAGCCTATATTACAAAGCTATAGTGATTAAAATAGTATGGTGCTGGCATAAAAACAGACATATAGACCAATACATGAGAATAGCATCCAGAAATTAAACCCATGCATATACTGTAAACTAATCTTTGATAAGGGTGCTAAGAATATACAATGGGGAAATGACAGTCTCCGATAAATGGCATTGAGAAAACTGGATATCCACATGCAAAAGAACGGAATTAGGCCAGGCGTGGTGACTCACGCCTGTAATCCTAGCATTCTGGGAGGCCAAGGTGGGAGGATGGCTCAAGGTCAGGAGTTTGAGACCAGCCTGAGCAAGAGTGAGACCCCGTCTCTACTAAAAATAGAAAGAAATTAGCTGGACAACTAAAAATCTATATAGAAAAACTTAGCCAGGCATAGTGGTGCATGCCTGTAGTTTCAGCTACTTGGGAGGCTGAGGCAGAAGGATTGCTTGAGCCCAGGACTTTGAGGTTGCTGTGAGCGGGCTGACGCCACAGTACTCTAGCCCTGGCAATAGAGCAAGACTCTCTCTCAAAAAAAAAAGAATGAAATTAGATCCTTACTTTGCACTATATACAATAATGAACTTGAAATGGATTGAAGACTTACATGTAAGACCTGAATCTATGAAACTAAAAGAAAACATAGGGAAAAACCTCCTTGATTGATCTAGGTAATGATTCTTTTGATTTGACACCAAAAACACAGGCAGCAAAAGCAAAAGTAAGCAAGTGGGACTACATTAAACTAACTTCTGTACAGCAAAGGAAACAGCAGATTGATGAAACAATGTATGGAATAGGAGGAAATATTTGTAAACTATGCATCTGATACAGGATTAATATCCAAAATATATAGGAAACTCAATAGCAAGAGGACAAATAACCTGATTAAAGAATGGGCAAAGGATCTGTGTAGGCATTTTTTTCAAAGAAAATATACAAATAGCCCACAGGTATGTGAAAAGGCGCTGAGCATCACTAATTATCAGCCAGGCTTGGTGGCTCACGCCTGTAATCCTAGCACTGTGGGAGGCCAAGGTGGGAGCCTTGCTTGAGGTCAGCAAGTTCAAGACCAGCCTGAGCAAGAGCAAGACCCCATCTCTACTAAGAATACAAAATATTAACCAGGCTACTAAAAATAGAAACAAAAAATTAGCTGGGCGTGGTGGTGAGCACCTATAGTCCCAGCTACTTGGGAGGCTGAGGCAGAAAGATTGCCTAAACCCAGGACTTTGAGGTTGATGTGAGCTGGGCTGACGCCACAGCACTCTAGCCCAGGCAACAGAGCAAGACTCTGTCTCAAAAAAAAAAAAAAAAAATCATTAATTATAAAGGAAAGTGCAAATCAAAAACACAATGATTCCTCTGCTTCTCTGAAAAAAAGAAAGATTAAAAAAAAAATAGGCCGGGCGCGGTGGCTCATGCCTGTAATCCTAGCACTCTGGGAGGTTGAGGCAGGTGGATGGTTCAAGGTCAGGAGTTTGAGACCAGCCTGAGCAAGAGCGAGACCCCATCTCTACTATAAACAGAAAGAAATTAATTGGCCAACTAATATATATAGAAAAAATTAGCCGGGCATGGTGGTGCATGCCTGTAGTCCCAGCTACTCGGGAGGCTGAGGCAGCAGGATTGCTTGAGCCCAGGAGTTTGAGATTGCTGTGAGCTAGGCTGACGCCATGGCACTCACTCTAGCCTAGGCAACAAAGCGAGACTCTGTCTCAAAAAAAGAAATAAAAAAATAAAAAATGAAAAACTAAAATAAAAACACAATGAGATACCACGTATACCTATTAGAATGGCTATTATAAAAAACACAAAAGATAACAAGTGTTGGCGAGGATGTACAGTAACAGGAATTCTTGTATACTGATGATGGGAATGTAAACTAGTATAGCCATTATGAAAAATTGCATGTGAATGACTGTAATGTTTCTAGAAAGATAGCAATAAGTAGACTGTTAAATGATCCAGTAATTTCACTACTGAGAATTTATACTGAGGAAGTAATTAGGGTTCAGTAAAGCTTTGTGTATACACAATGTTCATTATGGCATTAGAGGTAGTTTCTAAAGGGAATGAATAAATCATGCTACATCCAGTTTGTGCAATATTTTCCAGTCATTAAAATGATTTAAAATTTCTTTCATTGTCATGAGGAAAATTGTTATGACAAAAATAAGTGAAAGAAAAGTTGGATACAAATTATTTGAAGTATAAGCCCAATTTTATTTAACTCTTCTCAGTAAGCTACTTTAAAGTAGAAAACAAAACCATACACAAAGATCCCAGTTACATTATTTACATAGAAAAAAAGAAAGAATGTTACCAGTGATTATTGCTGGGTGGTAGTTTTAGGGATGATTTGTGGATGATTTTGTGTATTTTCCTAATTTGGGAATATTACTTTTCTGATCAGAAAAAATAAATGTATATACAAAAATTGCAAAGGCAGTAATCTCATGGATTTTTAAAAAATTAATTTTTATTTTTTTTTTGAAGCAGAGTCTTGCTCTGTTGCCCAGTCTAGAGAGCTGTGGCATCAGCTTAGCTCACAGCAACTTCAAACTCCTGGGCTCAAACGATCCTCCTGCCTCAGACTCCCAAGTAGCTGGAACTACAGGCATGTGCCACCATGCCGGGCTAATTTTTTCTATTTTCAGTAGAGATGGGGTCTCACTCTTGCTCAGGCTGGTCTTGAACTACTGAGCTCAAGCGACTCTCCTGCCTTGGCCTCCCAGAGTCAAATGGATTTTTTGAAAAGATTGTCTTCTTGATTTATTTGTGTATTCCATAAATGAGACAGAGAAGTAAAGTGACAAGAAAACTATAAGCTTAACTTAGAGCTTTCACTGTTTTGTTCTATTAGAAGCTTTAAATAAATTGGATATTCTTGAGCAAGTTAATTTTAAACTTATGGTAACTTAAAATATTTTTTCTTGTTTTAGGATGACAAATGGGAAAAGAAATGCCAGAAGATTTTTTCATTTGCTCACCAGACTATCAGTGCTTTGATCAAAGCAGAGCTGGCAGAATTACCCTTAAGACTTTTTCTTCAAGGAGCGCTAGCTGCTGGAGAAATTGGTTTTGAAAATCATGAAACAGTAGCATATGAATTTATGTCCCAGGTGATGATCTGTTCTCTTTTCTGGGTTGTCTAGTCAGTTTCACTAAGTTCAAACACTTGTTTGTAATTACAGTGGTAGTGCATGTGGATTTACTCTTTTCATTGAATATGTAACTACTGCTTTCTCTCCATCGTGGAACCTGTAATATTATAGTCATTGACTAGTATGGAGCAGCAAAACTGGGTGCTGGGTTCTGATGAAATCAAAGATTTCCAAGTGGGTCATGGTAAAAGTGTTTCATGGAAAAAAGGGCAATTCAGGAACTCTGGATTAAACAAAGTTGAAAGGGGTTTCTTTCTTTCTGTCTTTCTTTTTTTAAGAGATGGGATTTCACTATGTTGCCCAGGCTGCATTAGAACTCCTGGGCTCAAGTAATCATCCTGCTTCAGCCTTCCACGTAGCTGGGACTACAGGTGCATATTATCGCACCTGGGTCTGAAACAGGTTTCTTTATTGCAACGTGTCAGCATTTTTACCATTTCTGCTGTGTCTTGTGCCTCTCCAAGAGAGGGCACAGCATGTTCTGATATGAAGGAACTGCAGAATGTCTCACAGGATGGAGGTTTGGTGTGAAGGACTTTGGAAAACACTTAAAAAGTAGATGGTTAGGCCCTAAAAATCCTTTCTGCTTTATGTCCACTAGGCATTTTCTCTGTATGAAGATGAAATCAGTGATTCCAAAGCACAGCTGGCTGCCATCACCTTGATCATTGGTACTTTTGAAAGGATGAAGTGCTTCAGTGAAGAGAATCATGAGCCCTTGAGGACTCAGTGTGCACTTGCTGCATCCAAACTTCTGAAGAAACCTGATCAGGGCCGAGCTGTGAGCACCTGTGCACATCTCTTCTGGTCTGGCAGAAACACAGACAAAAACGGGGAGGAGGTAAGGCCATTCCTGACTGCAGTGTAGGAGACTGGATCATTAACAGGGATTGGTTGCCATGGCCTTGTGCTCTGGAGATGAAACATTTGGGGTGCTTAGAAATCTGACAAAATTGCTTTGTTTTGTTAAAAGAAATGAAGTGGGCAGTAATGTATAAAGAGTCTCATCCTGTGGTAAAGCTTCCACTCTGAGGATGTTGTAACATAGCAAGTTTATACCACTACCTGTTTTTTTTTTTTTTAAATACAGCTGTATATTTAGAAAAAGAAGAATGAAGAGTATTTAAATTTGTTGTGTCCCTTTAAAACACAAAAGAGCACTGTAATGTTGCGTTTGTTTCTATGAAAATGGGTCGTTTGTGGTTCATTAATCTCTGCACTCTCTCCCCACTCGTTTATTTTAGCTTCATGGAGGCAAGAGGGTAATGGAGTGCCTAAAGAAAGCTCTAAAAATAGCAAATCAGTGCATGGACCCCTCTCTACAAGTGCAGCTGTTTATAGAAATTCTGAACAGATATATCTATTTTTATGAAAAGGAAAATGATGCGGTAAGTGAATTCATAAAGTGTTGTTAGTGAACTAATACTTTCCCTTCCTACTCTTAGAAGATTTGATACATACAAAAGCTTATCATTCTGATATTTTGTATTTTGTCTACAAGGTCAGAGTTTGTAAGTCCACCTACTGGTTTCTTTCATCATCCAAAATCCTTTTCTGTCTACATAGATATGTCTCTCCAATTGAAGAACTAATGTGTACAAGAAAATTCTCATCTCTTTCGCTTAGGAATATTGTAAAAAATAATCACTATCCATTGGAAAAATACAAAATAATTTGCAAGTGCTCAATAGTGGGCTGATTTGTCATCATGGACTAGTTTAGGATAATTCCTACATGCATTATCCTTTGAGCAGTACAGTCTTGGTCAAGATTTATAGGTTAGGCTGGGTGCGGTGGCTCACGCCTGTAATCCTAGCACTCTAGGAGGATTGCTCAAGGTCAGGAGTTCAAGACCAACCTGAGCAAGATCGAGACCCTGTCTCTACTAAAAATAGAAATTAATTGGCCAACTAAAAATATATAGAAAAAATTAGCCGGGCATGGTGGCACATGCCTGTAGTCCCAGCTACTTGGGAGGCTGAGGCAGAAGGATTGCTTAAGCCCAGGAGTTTGAGGTTGCTGTGAGCTGGGCTGATGCCATGGCACTCTAGCCTGGGCAAAAGAGTGAGACTCTGTCCCAAAAAAAAAAAAAAAAAGATTTATAGGTTAAATAATTTGCTTGATCCTTTTTTTTTTTTTTGATGAATAGTCAGTAGTCGTTCCTCAAATCAGGAATCATGTTCTTATCTTTGTTTTTTCATAATTACTCAAGTAATTGATGAGAGTAACACAAGCTCTTCAAAACAGTATAATTATCTTATTTTTTGTGGTACATCGTTGATCACAAAATTATACATATTCTTTTGTAGGTAACAATTCAGGTTTTAAATCAGCTTATCCAAAAGATCCGAGAAGACCTCCCAAATCTTGAGTCCAGTGAAGAAACAGAGCAGATTAACAAACATTTTCATAACACGCTGGAGCATTTGCGCTTGAGGCGGGAGTCACCAGAATCTGAGGGGCCAATTTATGAAGGTCTCATCCTCTGAAAAGGAACCAGCTCACTGTACTCCTTTCCATGTATATTCAGTAAGGGTTTTATTATACTAGGTTTCCTGTCCATAGATTGTGCCTTTCAGAAATGCTGAGGTAAGTTTCCCATATCTTACCTGTGCTGTGTTTTACCCAGCACTTCCGACACTCACCTTCAGGACCTTATAAAGTTATTCAGTTCATAAGTGTTCAGGTAGCATGACTGATCTGCTATTTAAAATTCCTGTGATCTGTAAAAAAACAAACACAAAAACCACTGATCTCAGCTACTAATGAAGTTCTCCTTCCTTTTTTTTTCTGTTTTGTTTCATTGTTGATTGTGTATTTTCTTCATTACTGGGGAGTACTAACCCAAAAGTGTCTGTCTCTTTGTTCTCTAGTCCAATTTGAGATTAATTTAGCAGAAAGGAATACCACGTGAAATTCAGCTTGGGCTTTTTCCCTAATGCAACATAAGGCCATGTGTAATATTTTCCCTAAAACTAGAATATGTTAATGCATGTTTGAGAATCTTAAAGTACCATGATCAAAACCAGAAGCTATATTTTGCATATTTGGACTCAACCGTCTATTAAGAACTTAACATTGTCCTCTGGTCATATTTATCAAAATAATTTGGTTCTAAATAGTATAAAATTGAAAATGTGATCTTACATAATTTATGTACGACATTCATTATTGTAAATTTAGAGGGAAATGCATCACAATTATCATGGTTTTTTTTTTTTTTTTTTTGCACCAGTGAAACAATAAAGTTGCTCTTAATAATTTTGGAACTTTCTTTTTCTTTCATACTATCTTGATTGATAAAAGGAGTTAGTAGAATCCTGTGGAATTTAATAGGCATTCTCATATGTTCATAGAGCTCACTTAGTCAACTCCAGTTTTAAACACTTACTGAACAAGGCACCATCTACTCTTTTGTCATTTATACCCATTTGCTTTCCTCAGCCTTACCCTGTGTTTCCTAAGGTGTGACGAATTCACATAAACTCCCCAAAGGCTCACCACCTATTTTAGTTATCTACTGTATAACAAATTATCCCAAAACTTAGTGTCTTAAAACAAGCATTTATCTCACAGTCCTATAGATTAGGAATTTGGGAGCAACCTAACTGGTGGTTCTGACTCAGGGTGTTGCATAAGGCTGCAGATGAGATCTTGGCTGGGGCTGCAGTCATCTGAGTGTTTGACTGGGGCTGACTTGTAAGCTCACTCACGTTAGCTAGAGGCCTCAGTTCTTCTCCTCGAGGGTCTTCCTATAGGGTGGCTTGAGTGTCCTCACAGTGTGGTAGCTGGCTTGCGCAGAGTGAGTGATCTGAAAGAGAGCAAGGAGGAAACCACAGTACCTTTTTAAGACATAACTGTGAAAGCAACACTATCATTTTGGCCTTATTCTATTAGAAGAGAGTCATTAAGTCTAGTCCATACTCAAAGGTCAGGGAAATCAAGTTTCACCTCAAGAAGGGAGAAATAGCAAAGAATTTATAGACATTTTTAAATGACTATATCACTTAATACCCCACCATCTGCCCTCCCATTGTCTAGCACTTGTTAGGCTTTACATGAATAAATGTTTCTAAAGTGATAAAATTAGTACCATTAAAATATATCATGTTAAGCCTTCCTGTAGTCTTAGTCCAACAAAGCCCTTTCTGTTCTTTGCAAGTGTTAATTTATCCTTTATAAACTATAGATTATGGATTAAAGGTTGACTTGTCCATTTTATTTACATGTTATGTAAAATGTAGCTGGAAAAGTAAAAAATACATGACTTGAGAATACTTGCATTTGAGCTCAATTGGATAGGATGGATCAAAGGTACAGGGTATAAAGTATCTCATTTTCTGGGTTGAGGTAAAAAGACCAGATTTAAAAAACAGGGTATCAAAGTGCTGCTAATACAGGTTTTTTTTTTTTTTTTATTTCAGCATATTATGGGGGTACAAATGTTAAGGTTACATATATTGCCCATGCCCCCTTCCAATACAGATTTCTTTATTCAATAAAAACTGAGCACCAGCCGGGCGTGGTGGCTCACACCTGTAATCCCAGCACTCTGGGAGGCTGAGGTGGGTGTATTGTTTTGAGTTCATGAGTTCTAGACCAGCCTGAGCAAGAGCGAGACCCCGTCTCTACTAAAAAAAAAATAGAAATTAGCTGGACAACTAAAAATATATATATATACACACACACACACATATATATATAAATTAGCTGGGCATGGCAGCACATGCCTGTAGTCCCAGCTACCTGGGAGGCTGAGATAGGAGGATCGCCTGAGCCCAGGAGTTTGAGGTTGCTGTGAGCTAGGCTGACACCATGGCACTCTAGCCCGAGCAACAGAGTGAGACTCTGTCTCAAAAAACAAACAAACAAAAAATTGAGCACCTACTATATGCCAGATAGGCACTGAATATGACGGTGAACAAGATACCATCCCTAGTTTCAGAAATTTTAGTGTGGTGTGAAGACAGACCCCTGGTTACAGAATATGATAAGGGCATGTCCAGGAGAGCACTGAAGAAGGGCTTTTGGGGACTGGGTGTTGGGGAAGCCCTGGAGAGGGTTATGTGAATTCTCATGGAATTTCAAATACAATTTTCTATTTAGCCTTGTAAGGCTAATACTTGACCTGCAGCTCCATATTTAACAGGTATGATCCATGGACTGAGCAAATTAAACTCTTGCTTGTCTGTAATGAAATATTTTAAAAAATTGACTTAGCATTTAAAAACTTTGTAGCAATTTGATAGAGTAATTTTACATCTATTAAATATAATGATAAAATTTGGGTTTGTGTTTTGTAGGTCTGCTACCACCCTTTTTCTAGTAATTTTTATTGTATCTTACAAAAAAGTACCTGTCCTTGGCCAGTGAGGTGGCTCATGCCTGTAATCCTAGCTAGCACTCTGGGAGCCCGAGGTGGCAAGTTGATGGCTAAGGTCAGGAGTTCGAGACCAGCCTGAGCAAGAGCAAGACCCTGTCTCTACTAAAAATAGAAAGAAATTAATTGGCCAACGAAAAATATATAGAAAAAATTAGTCGGGCATGGTGGCGCACGCCTGTAGTTCCAGCTACTCGGGAGGCTGAGGCAGAAGGATCCCCTGAGCCCAGGAGTTTGAGGTTACTGTGAGCTAGGCTGACGCCACGGCACTCTAGCCCGGGTAGCAGAGTGAGACTGTCTCAAAAAAAAAAAAACCTATCCTTAATAGATGGGGGGAAAATCCTTCACAGCTGGATAGCAGCACTGAACCAGGGCAGGTTTGGTGCTGAATGGCATTAAATTCCAAGATGAGGGGTCAGTCACAGGAGGACAAATCTAAGAAGAAGATAGGAGTTGGATGAGAGATGCCTGCTGTATTAGGACTTCCTATTCTCTCCTTCCTGCCTCCACCCACCAAACCAGTGATTCTGAGAGCCCAGAAGATTGTGTGTTCACCTGGAAATTCATGCTTCTGACTGGTTCTTAAGCCCTAAGGTCAGCAGGCTAATGAACTGTGATACCTCCCTTCCCATTAAGGGCCCTGGCTAGGCTGTAAGTTGCTATTTGCAGCTACCAGAGGGTGGTGGTGTTTGACTTAATCAGGCATGTAGTGCACGTACTTCAAAGGAGAATGACGAGTGGCTGTAGCACAGTTCATGAGCAACTCTCAGAGCCATTGGGAATATGACACACCACAAAGAATAGACGTGCCATCATAGCCAGTGAGAGGGGATTTAAACACAAAGTCTAGATTCCAGAGGGTTTCTCATTACATTTGCTATCTCATTCTGAGAATGGAAGGTAATACGGCTCAAGCAGAATGGAGTTGAAAGGATTTCCTGACAGAATTGTCTTTGATGGTGGGAATTCCAGACCATGTAATGTAAATGAAAGGTGTCTGGTGGGGAAATCTGGAGACTGAGGCCTTCCTATGGGGATATCCTAGGGATGGGCAACAGACGCTGATTCAGTTGCCAACACACACATTTGGTGCACACTTGAGTGTGATTAAAGAAAAATATTTCCTGGCTTGTTATTCAAAATGAATCATTTGGAAGTGGGGTGGGGCAGATCTTACTACTATCCACCCCTCTAGGTCACCCTGCAGTGTACAACAAAACTGGGTCCACCCTTCCAAAATCTCCGGAGGCATCAGAAATGTCTACCTAGGCTGGCGCGGTGGCTCACACCTGTAATCCCAGCACTCTGGGAGGCCAAGGAGGGCGGATCGTTTGAGCTCAGGAGTTTGAGACCAGCCTGAACAAGAATAAGACCCTGTCTCTACTAAAAATAGAAAGAAATTAGCTGGACAACTAAAAATATATAGAAAAAATTAGCTGAGCATGGTGGCATATGCCTGTAGTCCCAGCTACTCGTGAGGCTGAGGCAGGAGGATCATTTTAGCCCAGGAGTTTGAGGTTGCTGTGAGCTAGGCTGACACCACAGAACTCTAGCCCAGGCAACAGAGAGGATCTGTTGAAAGAAAGAAGAAAGAAAAGAAAGAGAAAGAACAAGAACAAAAGAAAGAAAGAAAGAGAAAGAAATGTCTCCCTATAAGGAAGTAAAATCTTATGCTGTGACTTACATCCATTTTCACTCAGCAGAGAGAGCTAAATGCAAATACAAAGAAACTTTTGGAGCTGCAGGACAATGAGGTATAATTCTTTGCATTTGAAAGGAGTACTTTTGTCTGGTATGTTTTTGTAAATGGAGAATGTAATATCTGGTATGTTTTGTAAAACTGGCTTCTACCATTCTTTTTTCAAGCCTGTTACCTTTAATTATATACACACAAAGGTGATTGAATACTGTCATATATTAGTACAAACAAAAGGGTTGAATATACTTAAACTGGTGAGACTTATCAAAGAATAAAATGGATTGAATAGGATGTGTACAAATTTGGTAAAATTAACATAAACTTGAGCTATAGTGATTTTCAAATAGGATGTCTCCATGTAAAATGTAAAAAAAATTACCAGCCGTTTTTGCTTGCTGTAACCACGCTTGTTCTTAGGTATCCAAGTGTAACAAAGCTTCCCCACCTGTAAATGATGCTCAACCCCACCAGTAATTGTTGCAAATTCCCAAAACTGACCTCGACAAGTACATAATTACACAAGAATAGAGCCTAAAGAATTTCCCCACCCCTTGACCCCATGACTTCCTGGCCACCTGCGTGTGGTTTTTGCATTTGAATTCCTGGCCACCTGCGTGTGGTTTTTGCATTTGAATTCCTGGCCACCTGCGTGTGGTTTTTGCATTTGAATTCCTGGCCACCTGCGTGTGGTTTTTTTGCATTTGAATTCCTGGCCACCTGCGTGTGGTTTTGCCTATAAGAGTCCCAAGTTTCAAAGCTTCGGCGCGGCAGCTCCCTAGTGTGGTGACGCTGCACGCCCCTGCGCTGGAATAAACCCTCCTCTTGCTTTTACATCAAGTTCTGGTCTCCGTGTCTTTGTGAGTGGTCGCCAAGGTCCAACATTTGGGGGCTCGTCCGGGATCTGAGGGGTGACCTCTCTTAAAGACTAGCGACACCAGACTTGGAGGTAGGCAGACTCCGGAGTCGTTCTGTCTGTTTGTCTTTTGTTGTACGTGATCAGTCAGTTTGTCTCTTTGTTGTACGTGATCAGTCAGTTTTGATTTTTGGGTTTGGAACGACAGGGTGTCGACTCCGTAAGGAGGAGGCTCCTCTGGCCAAGGATAGGGTTCTTTGACCAGACAAACTGTCGCCTTGAAGGATGCTCCAAGGGTAGGGAATGACCGAATAGTTTGGTTGATCCCAGTTGTTTGCCTGTAAGCTGTTGCGGTATTGGACGGGGGACCCCCAGGGTAGGATATTGCCCTTTGTCTGTTTTGTTTGTGTAAAGGCGCTGGACCCGGGTGTTTGTCTACTTTTTGTGTCATTACGTTCTTCTCTTTAGTTTTCCTTTTTACTTATTCAGGAACCATGGGGCAGGGGAAGAGTACTCCTCTCTCCCTCACCCTATCCCATTGGAGTAATGTCCGGGACCGGGCCCACGACTTGTCTGTCATCGTTCGCAAGGGCCCTTGGCAAACGTTTTGCGCCTCTGAATGGCCCTCCTTTGGCGTTGGATGGCCCTCAGACGGAACCTTTAACCTTTCTCTTATTTTTGCAGTAAAGAAAAGAATCTTTGCGCCACACCCTCAAGGACACCCGGATCAAGGCCCCTACATCATTGTGTGGCAAGACCTCGCCCAGAACCCGCCTCCTTGGGTGAAAGCGCGGGTACCCCACCCTTCTCTCGCTCTTGTGGCCCAGGCGCCGTCGGATCCAGCCCGGCAACCTCGGCCCCTGACCGATCCACAGACCGACTCCCTCCTCCTCGATTCT
>VSMD01019434.1:0-23734 GCA_008750895.1 Mirza zaza | reverse complement strand
AGGGGGGGCGGGGCGGGGGGCGGAGGGGGCGCGGCGCGGGCATGGAGGGGGCGGGGCGGGGCGGCGGGCGGAGCGGGCGCGGCGGGCGGAGCGGGCGCGGCGGGCGGAGCGGGCGCGGCGGGGGCGGGGGCGGCGGGGGCGGAGCCGGCGCGGAGGGGGCGGAGGGGGCGGTGCGGGGCGGGCGCGGAGGGGGCGCGGCGGGGTGGGCGGGGCGGGGCGGGGCGGGGCGGGGCGGGGCGGGGCGGGGCGGGGCGGGGCGGGGCGGGCGCGGAGGGGGCGGTTTGGGTCTAGAAAGCGTCCTATGGAACAGCGTAAACGTTTCAGTATCGAGTTAAAAGCACAGTTGTGTTGGCCACTGATGTTGGAAACCAAACTGTTTTTCTCCTAAGTTAGAAACAGTTTATGTTAAAACTGGTTTTTACTAGCGGGTTTACGCAATAATGTTAGTGAGGCTGAATACGCTCAGCAGTCTGGGACGTGGCATCTCCGCGGGGCGGGGGGTGGATATGGGGCGGTGACAGGATTCTAGAAAGTTCTGCAAGTAAAATTAATCTAAGCAATTTCATTTAAAAGTCCTGAAATTATCTCTGAAGGGGATGCAAACTAGAATGAGAAATGCAAAACTGCCTGCAGGGAATCTGCGATTTAATACTATGGTCCCCCGACCTCATTTCCATTTTTATTCCCCATTTGCCCCAGAGGGACAGAGTCAACCCTGTGCTCACTTCCAGAGACTTCCAGGAGGACAAGACCTGTGGTGTGGGCCATTGAAACCTAAGGCTTCTGATAAGTTAGATCAACAACTGTTGCTTTAATAAAAGCAATAACTTTAAAAACGTTATAAATTGCATTGTTCTTCTTTAAGCATATTCTATTCCATACTTGAGATAGCAACTTCAAATACCTATGAGATAATCTTTCTTCACATCATAATATACTTAAGTCAATACTTTCTAGATATAATTTTAAATACGTTTTACATGGATTCTGAAGTTAGACAACGTATTTAAATATTGTAATCTATGTTAGGCTTTTATTTTCTATTTCTGAGTCTTCCTTCTTTTGTGGGTTACAAAGCCTGTAAAATAGGTGCCTTCAAAAGACATTGAGATTTATTTTCTCGTAAAGAATAAATAATTTTACAGTATTTCTAGGGACATTTAATAGGGCGGTTATTTTCTTTCCTTGAACCCCAAAGAAAGTGAAACAAGATTATCAAATTCAAATGAACTCACTTCTACAAGCAATAATTTTGTGGTAATACCTGTGAATTAACATCCACTATGAGTTGAGTTTTTCTGTCACATCCTTACATGTGGAAGATTTCATCCACCCAGAAGTGGTAACTAATTGAAATATGATTATGTTTACCTAGAAAAGTTAGTATGTTTAAAGTATTTTCAGTCTAAAAGAGCATTATGTCCTGGTGTTGCCCACCCACAAACGAATACAAGAAAATGTACCATCACATTTTAAAAACATGTGGTATCTAGGATAGATTTGGGGAGCTCACAAAATGTAATATTTGCTAACTAGTAATGTTGCTAAAACATAAGTATCAGTATGAACTTCCATAGTCAGAAGCAAAAAAAAAAAATGAGTTCATTGTGGAGCTTTTCACTGAACTCACTACAGTATAGAATAAGCTAATTATAGGTAAAATTACAAACCTATTTTGTTTATGTGGAGCTTTTTGATGTTTGTAAAATTTCAAGGGAACAAAATGGACATATTCACAAGAAATAAAAAAAGGATACTTCATCAATCACAGGAAGGTTTTGACATGCCTCCTTGTAATATCAACTATAAAACATCTCCAGGCCGGGCGCGGTGGCTCACGCCTGCAATCCTAACTCTCTGGGAGGCCGAGGAGGGCGGATTGCTCGAGGTCAGGAGTTTGAAACCAGCCTGAGCAAGAGTGAGACCCTGTCTCCACTGAAAATAGAAAGAAATTAATTGGCCAACTGAAAATACATAGAAAAAATTAGCCGGGCATGGTGGCGCATGCCTGTAGTCCCAGCTACTCGGGAGGCTGAGGCAGGAGGATCGCTTGAGCCCAGGAGATTGAGGTTGCTGTGAGCTAGGCTGACACCACAGCACTCACTCTAGCCTGGGCAACAATGCGAGACTCTGTCTAAAAAAAAAATCCAAACTATTAAAGATTTTTAAATTTATTTAAAAGAACTACTTTTGAAACTACTATTGAAAATATATTAAGCCCTTTGCCACAGAAAGGGAGAATGTACATGATCAATCACAGGTGGAACAATTAAGATATTTACTCTTGTAAAAGACAAATTCAGATTTGTCAAATTCTCACCCGAGCCAGAAGGACGGGCTCCCATGCCCGGGCGAGGAGACGACGCCCTACCCGTGTGGGGCTGAGAGGTGGCCGCTGCTTCCTCAGGGTAGACCTCGACCGGCGGCAGACGTTAGAGGTCGTTAATTATTGCGCGGGTCATACGAAGGCAGTACGTAGGGACGTGCGCGCGCACGCACGCTCACGCACGCAGGCCGGCAGTACCCATGCCGGCCGGCGACACGCCCCTACCGAGCCCCAATCCCACCCTTCAACGGTTGTTAACACCCAGGCCCAGCCGGCTCTCAAGACATTTTTGGACCAGCAGGGGAGGTCTATACAGCTTTCCCCAGAAAGCCTCATTGTGCAACAAACATTCTCGTAACACTTGCGTGTAGGACGTCATCATTCTTCAGATCCAAACTGAACTTTGCCATTGTGTGTTATTTATTCTTAAGAGGAAATTCATGAACATTAATATTTTAAAATTATGTCACTGAGCACTGCAAAAGACAAAACAAGTTTTTTATCCTTATTCCTCGCATTTTCTTTAATTTCCAAAATTTTTTCATATTGTTACTATGTTTGTATTTTCATGTAAATCAAGGTTGATGCCGGGGGTCTTATCTGGCACATACATATATCTATGTAAATATAATAATAATAGTGCACATTCATGAACAGCAATGCAGGTTTTAGGGTATAAGGGCCTGAAATTGCACTTCTATTAGATTTTCATTATACCCATATAAGTATCCCAGGGCCAGAGTGTAGAGAGGATAACTCAAGTGCATTCTATGAGTATACATTCCCAACATTGTATGTTGTTTGATTCCTCCAAGAAAATAACTATTTTACACCTTTCAATGTACACAGCTTAATGGGGCATTGTTATTGTCTGTTATGAAATACTCTACTGAAGTGGGATGAAACTATGTTGGTAAAGAACATGATTCATTCGCAGTTATGAAAAAAGATAAAATTTTATTATCACAAGATCTATGATGCATTTGGAATAAAACAGCAAAATGTAATGCCAGCACTTATATGTGAATCCTACTCAATGAAGTCCTTTTTGTAGTTTAATAATCTTTGTTATATAACAGCTGTTGTCATTCAATGAAGGTGGCCACCATTTCCCCTGCAATATTTCTACCACATTAGTCACTAATACCTAGTATTCTGTGCCCATAAAAAAAGTTCCAGTGTCCTATGGTCTTGACTTGCTCATTTCATGGTCAATTGGTAGAACATTTCTTTCCTGTAACTCAAAGTGCCCTCTTGTTGGAGGAAGAGTACCCCAAACCCAATCATCATAGTGTTATGTTATTCTCTGCCCTTACTCCATGCTCTCTAATTGTCAAAGGCAGAGTCCTTCTTCTTTAAAGAACTTGGATAGAAATGATCCTCATTTAATGTAGTGAGCCCCCGATCCTATTATTTCTTAGACACCACCATAAAAGACACCACCATATACAGTTTTGATACTTGGGTATTAGCTTAGGCATGCACGTTACATATGTGTTTTTATCACAGATGTATATTTTGATGTCTAGTGAGTTTTGAGGCCTAAGTAAAGCCCCTGCCCTATACATTACATTTATATAATTTCACTCTAGTATGGGCTCTTTGATGACAATTCATGCTTGAACTCATGACGGTCTCCTGTACTCTTTGCATTTGTAAGGATTCTCTCAGGAATGAATTCTCTGATGTTGAGCAAGGAGTGAATTATGACTGAAGATCTTGCCACAGTCATTACATTTGTGAGATTTCTCCCTAGTAGAAATTCTTTGATGACTTGCAAGATTTGAATTTTGAATGGAGACCTTTTCATATTTATCACTTTTGTAAGGCTTCTCTCTAGTATGAATTCTTTGATGTCTAATGAGATTTGGGCGCACACTAAAAGATTTGCCACAATCATTACATTTGAAAGGTTTTTTCCCGGTATGGATTATCTGATGTCTAGCAAGGTTTGGGCGCACATTAAAGGATTTGCCACACTTGTTACATTTGTAAGGTTTTTCTCCAGTATGGATCACCTGATGCGTAGTTAGGCTTGAATGCACACTAAAGGCTTTGCCACACTCATTACATTTGTAAGGTTTCTCTCCAGTATGGATTACCTGATGGGTAGTTAAGTTTGAATGCACACTAAAGGCTTTGCCACACTCATTACACTTGTAAGGTTTCTCTCCAGTATGAATTCTTCGATGACTTGCAAGGTGTGAATTGTAACTGAAGACCTTACCACATTCATTGCATTTGTAAGGTTTCTCTCCAGTATGAATTCTCCAATGCCTTGCAAGGCTTGAAGTTTGACTAAAGACTTTGCCACATTCATTACATTTGTAAGGTTTCTCTCCAGTATGACTTCTCTGATGAATTGCAAGGCTTGAAGTTTGACTGAAGAGCTTGCCACATTCATTACATTTGTAAGGTTTCTCTCCACTGTGGATTACCTGATGGTTTATAAGAGTTGACCGCACATTGAAGGCTTTGCCACACTCATTACACTTATAAGGCTTCTCTCCAATATGAATTCTCTGATGTAGCACAAGGCATGAATTGCGACTGAAGACTTTGCCACACTCATTACATTTGTAAGGTTTCTCTCCGGTATGAATTCTCCGATGTAGTGCAAGGCATGAATTGCGACTGAAAACCTTATCACATTCATTACATTTGTATGGTTTCTCTCCAGTATGAACTCTCTGATGACGTGCAAGGTTTGATTTTTGACTAAAGACTTTGCCACAGATATCACATTTATATTGTTTCTCTCCAGAATGGATTAACTTATGTACCATGAGGTGTGAACCATGATTAAAGGCTTCGCCACACTCATTACATTTGTAAGGGTTTTCCCTAATGCATGATTTCTGTTCTTGTGTGAATAATGAAGGATTGATGAAATCAGTCCCATATTTTTTAAAAATATGGCTTTTACTATTAGAAGGAATTCTTTGTGGTAGTGAAACTAAGGAACCATTATTGACAGACTTCTCAACTTGATTACAGTCATAAATATTCCCACCAACTTGAAATAGCTGTAGTTTAGGTGGAAGTGCCTGAAAGCATAATCCAAGCTGATTTTTAATAGGCTTATTTCCTGCATCCCTTCTATTATGTTGGCCTCTTCTACTAGTAAGATTTTCTTTTTTTGTCATGGGCTCTGTGTTATAATTTCCTTCGTCATCTTTCCACTGACACTCAAAGTCATGCATGTTTTTCTGAATTTCCCTGAAGCAAAAATCCTCCATGTCTTGGCTTTCATGTCTTTCCAATGTTACTGTGTGGAATATTTCTCCCGTATAGCTGTTCCCTATTGGGGGTAATTCCTTGATCACACTTTTAGGAGAGATATCTACAAGAGATAAAGAACCATAGGTTTCTGATTAAACAAAAAGTCATACTTAATATTGAACACAGTTGTAAAACTTCCCAATCATGATCTTCAATTTTTAGGGAAAAAATAGGAACAAGATTCTTTAATAAAAAAAGGGTGATTACAAGTAATTCAAATGAATTTTAGGAAAGCCTAGTTTCAAACATCCTATGGCCAAAACATTTACATTGCACAAACCTATGCTAGTCTTGAAAGTAGTATTAATATTTTTCCACCTTTACTCCAAAGTACACACCAATTAATAACAGAACTATGTTTGGAAAACATATGGTTGTCACATTATTGAAAACAAAAAAAAAATAGATTGTATATAATTATAGCATATTTACACTGTATGTGTAAATGCTAACATACTGCACAATATACTATAACAGTAAATAAGCCACAATAAACTTGACTAATGCAATGACTAATGTAAATAAATGGTAATTGTGGATTGTAAACAATAATAGCACTGAGAAAATAAGGAAAAAGTTAAAACATATCATATTTTTTGGAATACCTGTTATAAAACTATACCCATATAGATAAGGCATTTTGTGACATTAATGACTGATATACGTCAGTTATATTGCATAAAACCTACTGGAAAACCATCATCTATAAATCTTAATAAAAAGTAATTAATAAAACATAGTAGTCTATGCTAAAACCAGGAAGCAAATAATTAATAACCATATTTATACAAAGTTATAGTCTGTGCAATTCTAAACATTTCCCTCTTAACCAAAAATAGGAACTAGTATTTCAGAAGCAGCACATGATATGAGAACTGGAATATATGTTAAGATCACTGACTTCTGATACATGAAGTCAGGTAAATATATAGCATTGCAGAGAATAAGAATTAGGTAACAAAGTGAGAAATCACAATGATTTCACACACAGTTATGTAACAGTCAATAGAGCAATTCCCTATATATGTATTATCCTTTAATAACAGAGTAATAATGTATTGCCTTTTAATAATCACCCACAAAATATATATAATAGAGTTTGTACTTAGAAAATGTATTAACTGAGATGAGAGAACATATTGTTTAGAACAAAAAAATAAAAGCATACAAAATATAATGAATGGAGCCTCTATGGTCTGAATATGCCAGCCAAAATTCATATGCTAAGGTCCTATTCCCCAATGGGATATTATTGCAGGTGCAGCCTTTGGGACATAATTAGGTCATGAGGGTGGACTACTCATAAGCAGAATGAATGCCCTTAAAAAAAAGACATAACAGCTTGTTTCCTGTCATTCTTTCTACTATGTGGGGCAGTCAGAAGATGGCTGGGGTAAACCAGGAGGAGGACTCTCACCAGGAACCAATTTGTCTGGCACTGACTTTAGTCTTGACTTCTCAGTCTCCAGGTCTATGAGAAATAAATTTCTGTGGTTTATTCCTCCCAGTCTATGGTATTTCTTATTGTACAATGAGTTAAATAAGTTAGGGAAAGGACTATCTCATTGTAAAGTTGATAAATCATTAAACAAAGGAACTTTGAGACTTTACTGTCAAAGATGCAATATTCTAAGCCCTACACAGCACTAACTTATGTTGAAAACTTTCAGATATATTATCATTATTTTTCAAATAAAGACACTGGGCTCACAGTATTCATGTATTTAACCCCAATCTGCACAGAAAGTAACTGAGAATGAGAGGATTTGATCCTGGGCCTGCAAGATCAGACACATTCTTACACACAACTGTTCACCCAGGCAGTATAGAAAATAACCGGTCACAGCAAATAACTCAAGCATATAAAGAAATGCAGTGGAGATACAAGAGCTGAGCTGTGTTGCTAATAGTGCTACTCAGCCATCACCTTCAGAGTAATGGTAGCTGAGTCGTCATCCCCTGTACTTACTGACTAAGGAAGCATCCTGACATTGTTAAGTGGATGAGTAACATGTTGCCTTACACAGTGAGAAGTGTGGGAGTTGAGAGTGTTCTGTGGAAATTAGGGAGTTCAGAAGTACAAAGTTAATATGCTAGGAAGTAACAGTATATTCCATCGAGATCAAGGTACCATGTGTTGAAAAGCCAGGATAGAGCCAGGGCAAGAGTAGAGGGGAGAAAGTACTAGGCATTTGGCATAAACTTTGTGCATGCAAATCTGGGAATACGAGGGCTGTCTGGAAAGTATCCAGCTATGTAATATGAAAAATGATACTAACAATGGCTGGATACTTTCTGGACAGCCCTCATATAAGTGTACTAGAGTAGTTCAAATTCTGACCTTGGAAGGAAAGAAACACTGACCCATGCATAAATATGGGAATTACACTATAGGTATGGGACAAGAACGGATTCAAAAGGGAGACGGTATGATGACGTGGGAAGAAAGCAGTTTTACATATTTGCTTTTTCTCAAATATTTGCTTTTTCACATATCATGCATCAGACTGAATGTCCCATGAGTTCTATTTCCGCCCATATTTTTAACAAAGTCCTACATAAAGATTCCTTATGCATGAATATTTTTAGGAGGACATGGGAAAAAAAAAAAGAAACCACCTGGAAATGGCCAAGACATTAAGATGAATGAAGTTATTCTGTCACACAGAGATACGATGAAACTTTATCAAGGGTACAGCAATGTAGGGAAACCATGGGGGCAGAATGATGATCCCCTGGCTGGATAGGCAGAGATGTTTAAGGAAACAAAACTATCAGGAGGCTGTTGGCAAGGCATGAGCTTGATCGCATTAGTGAAAAGGCTAAAATAATTCATTAATCAAAATATTATGTGTTTAAAAAAAGAAATTAAACTATTTTTACATATTAAACTTTTTAGGGTAAATCTCCTTGTTTGTTGTATAAAATAATAGTGTCTCTTTTGCTGCCTCCTGTATTTTGAAATCACATCAACAGACCTGTTAAGATAACACCTTCAAAATAAAAAGAGACATGAAGAGTGATGTCCACAAGAAGGCAGACTAGCAAATGCCAGGCCCTCATTCCTCCATGGAGACACTGACTTACCAACAATGTATGGTCCAAAATACCTTTGGGAAGAGTCTAGAAACAGTACAGAAGCTCAGTACCCAATGAACACCTAATCAATACAAAACAGACCCAGAAAGTGTAGGAAGGTTTGTGGAAATTTGTTCATCTTTGTCCCATCTTCTCCCCAGCACAGTATTTGTGCCTACCTCCCTATTTCCTTCTTGGGATGGAAGAAAAGAGTAGAATTTGCATTCATCATTCTGGCTTCTCTGGCATCTGCACAAAGGACTGGATTCTGTCTTGTTTGACTTTGATTACTGAAAGGAACAGTGGCATATTTGTATGTCAGACTGGAGGCTACTGAAATTATAAGCAGGTTCTGCGGTACATTAGAGCAGCACAGATTCTGCAGTGCCAGGAAGGTTGGAGTGGGGGATGCCAGGTTGCGTAGAGAAATACCACAGACACTGAAGACCTCGGAGAAGAAGGGATAATTCTCTTGGGAAAAATAAATACTTTATAAGCAGCCGCATATACTGGAGTAAAAGCACATATACCAGGCCAGGGAAGATAGAACCTCAGAAAAGTACTGAGAGATCCCAGAGCCTTATACTGGGCTGATTAGTGAAGGTGTTGCCCTGCATGAAGCCAGTCAGTCAGTAAAGTCTGTAGTCCCAGCTACTTGGCAGGCTGAGCTAGGAGGATCGCTTGAGCCCGGGAGTTGGAGTGAGGTTGCAGTGAGCTGTGATTCCGCTATTGCATTTCAGCAGTGAAGGGAACATGCACAACAAAAGATTGTAAGTCCTACAAAAACATAAAAAAACAAAGCCAAATAAATGGCAAAATAAAACTTTCCAGAAACTGACCCAAAAGAAATGTAGCCCTTGGAATTACTTGAAAAATATTTGAAATAACTGCCTTAAAGGTATTCCATGAACTAAAAGGGAACAGAGATAGATAACTAAACAAAATCAGGAAAATAACATATGAACAAAATGTGAATATCAATAAGAGACAAGCTATAAAAAAAGAACCAGACCAAAATTTTGGAGCTGAAATATAATAAATGAACTGAAAAAGCTACTAGGATAATTTAAAAGCAGAGGAAACAAGGCACAAAAAGAATGCACATACTTGATGCCAGGTTATTAAAAATTATTGAGACCAAGGAGCAAAATGAAAAAATAATGAAGACAAGAAAACAGAGCCTAATAGACTTTTAGGTTTCTGTCAAACTGAACAATAAACACATTATTGCAGTCTCACACAAAGATCAGAGAGGTTAAGAGCACTTACTTGAAGAAATAATAGCAAAAATATTCTTTATTTAGAGATAGAAATAAATACACACAGAGTCAAGAAGTTCAATCAACTCCACGGGAATAAAGCTAAACAGATCATCAGAGAGACACACTATATAAACACATTATCAAAACTCAAAGACAAAAAAAAAAACCCAAAAAACTCAAAAGACAAAGAGAAAACCTTGAGAACATCAAGATAAAAAGAAACTTGTCATCTTATAGAAGTGAAACTGTTTAACATTATCTATATTTTTCAGCAGAAACCTCGCAATGCAGAAAGCAGTTAGACATTTTCAAAGTACAAAGGAAAAAAAAAGTGTCAACAAAAAATACTTTATATTTGACAAAATTTTCCTTCAAAAATAAGTAAAAAAAAATAAGAGACCTATTGCACAACATGGTGACTGTAGTTAATAACAACATATTATGCTGGGCATGGTGGCTTGCTCCTGTAATTCCAGCTACTTAGGAGGCTGGGGCAGGAGCACTGCTTGAGCTGAGAAACTTGAGATTCCATCTCTAAAAACTTTTTTAAAAAAATTAGCCTGGCATGGTGGCATACACCTGTAGTCCAAGCAAACAGGAGGCTAAGGCAGGAGGATGGCTTGAGCCCAGGGGTTTGAGGTTGTGGTGAGCTGTGATTGTGCCACTGCACTTTAGCCTAGGCAACAGAGCAAGACCCTGTCTCAAAAATAAATAAATAAATGAATAAATACATAAAATCAAAATTAAAAAGTTATAAGAATAAGCATAAAAAGATCTATACATGAAAACTGCAAAACGCTGCTGAAAAAAATTTTTAAAAGACACAAATAAATGGAAAGATATCTATCTTCACGGATTAGAATACTTGACATTGTGAAGTTGTCAATAACGAACCTTCACACACATCATGAAATGATGTTCAACAAGGATGCCAAGACCATCTAATAGGAAAAGGACAAACAATGCAACTAATGGTACTAAGAAATTTGGGAAATTATCCACATGCAAAAGACACATTTCTCTCTGCCACTCTAGCCTGGGTGACAGAGAGAAACCCTGTCTCTTAAAAAAATAAAGTAGTAAAACAACACAGAAAGTGTAATGGTAGTTTCCAAGGGCTGTAGAAAGACAGAATTAGGAGGGAAAAGATGGAGTTTAAATACCCATGACAATCAATTGAATCTAAATTCAAATAACAGGAAAATATGGTATATTTTGCCTCTGCTAAGCTCATACAATGTAAAATATTCTAAAAGTTACATGACAAAATTTTAAAAAAATGAAAGATGGGGTCAAGGCTACTACTATTACTGTATGTATTAGTAAATATATAAATGTTAGTATGAATGAATAAAAATCAGTGTGCACTTATACAAAATTACTAAATCTGACTTTATAATTATCAATAGGAGAACACGGGTAACCTTATGAAAAAAATAAGTAAACGTCCCATTGTGGGGAATGGCTCACACTAAAAGGTGCTTTTAGTAGCAACACTCAGGTGGCCAGCAACATAAGCAGCAGATAAGAGGCAGAGAACAACAAACAGGTCAGCACCAGGAGGTGGGTGAACAAGGAACAGATACACTTTATATAAAATTCTTATAGACAGAACAACAAGGAAAACAATTAGTCTCCATGTGTTAACTGAAGAATTCAATTTCTAGAACTTGAAAAATCGTAAAGAAAATATGAGTGATATAATCAATGGCAGAAAAGTCCATGAAGTGCAAGAAATGGGCTAAGTTTCCTATAAAAATACTATGAGATATTTAAAAATTAATTTAGTATACCAAGATGGACATGATGAATCTAGACAGGGAGAGTAATTTTTACAATATGGCATTTGTTCTAAGAAATCTGAATTCAGTGAAATTTAAATAATGTTAAATAAGTTATGTTTAAAAAGCTAAAAATATACTATAGAGAAAGCAATGTGTCTTAAGTGACAAATTATGGCAAGTCAATTTAGTGTTATTTCTCAAATTTGACAGTATTAAAATTGACTTAATTAAAAAATGCATATTCTCCAGATACCAAAAATTCTCAATTTAAAAATAGTAATAAGTTTAATTGACAAAAGTATACTGTAATAGTATGTACTAAGCCAAGTGATATATAAGTAAAAAACCAATTAATACTACCTATTCAGTAACTTCTGGAGTTTGTGTATTAGAGAAACTCCTCATCCATACCTTACCCACAGAAGGAAAACTTCTTTAAAAATACACAAATGGCCATTTCATTATACAACACCCCTTGCATTCCAGTTACAAAACAAATACTAAGAACATTATAAAAAATATAAAATTGATGAATAAATGAATAAAAATAATTCATTTATACCACATGGATATGTACAAGTTCAAAGTAGCAGCAGCTTAAACAAATGAAGTGGACTTTAAGAACCGAGGCATCACTCAACTTCACAAGCTGCCTCCACAAGATGTATTAAAATCATATTTGCTATACATTTGACCTTGAAACAAACTGTACACAGGTTTTTTGTTTTTTTTTTTTTGAGACAGAGTCCCATTTTGTTGCCCAGCCTAGCTCACAGCAACCTCAAACTCCTGGGCTCAAGCAATCCTTCTGCCTCAGCCTCCTGAGGAGGTGGGACTACAGGCATGCGCCACCATGCCCGGCTAATTTTTTCTACATATATTTTAGTTGGCCAATTAATTTCTTTCTATTTTAGTAAAGACAGGGTCTCGCTCTTGCTCAGGCTGGTTTCAAACTCCTGACCTGGAGCAATCTGCTCACTTTGGCCTCCCAGAGTGCTAGGATTACAGGCCTGAGCCACCGAGCCCAGCCTGTTCACAGGTTTGAACAAAGGTTTGCTGATGAGAATGAACAATGACACAGGGGACAAAAAATGTGACATGAACAATAGTTTAGCCGAGAGCCTCATACACATGAAGCTGTGAGCTTGAACAATGTCCTCCTTAGGGGACATCCCAACACTGACTGCTGGGTCAAAGGAGATGGTCATTACTATGTGTGATCAACATTGTCATGGTGCCCTCAAGGGACATGTTTGTGATACTCCTCGAAAACCAGAAAGAAAACAGGAAACTCTTATCAGTCAGGCTCTCGTGATTCTTTCCATCTCAGTGTCCTGGGACATGCCGATAGTTCTGCTCAGGGTTTCAAGGGGCATCTTTGTATGTAGCAGGATAATATTCAAACATAGTAGTCAAAGTGTTCTCCTTCAAGAATTTTCTGTTTTCATGTAAACTCATCTCATAGGAGAGTCCACAAGAACATAACCTAGAGGTGGGTTATCACAGCAGAAAAAAAGACATGACCTAATACCGTGTATATCAAACACAATTACCAGAAGCAAAATCACACAAACATAAGAGAATACAAAATCAAAGTTTTTTTTACATCCAAACATGTGGACATCTAACTCTCTTATAAGAACTACTGAAACGAAAGTACAGAGGTAAAAAAACAAGGAACTAGTTATTTTAAAAGTCTGGCATAAGGTTTTATGCATACTTTAGGTGTGGATCCACAACTGGCATATCCTAAAGGGGGCAGAGCAACTGAAGAAAGGGGATAGTGTAGAACAAATTTAAATGCCTCATAGGAAGCCTTTGTTTCTGAGTTCAAAGGACTTCAATCTCAGTCAAGCAATGTAGGGGCTCCCAACAGGCACCCAAGGGAAAAAGCTAAGATACCAAGGGCAGACTCCAACTTTTGGAGTAAAGTTATCCTCACCCAGGGAGATCAGGTTCCTGTAGTTCTCCAACATCACGTCCCTGTATAACGTCCTCTGAGCAGAGTCCAGGCACTTCCACTCCTCTTTAGAGAATTCTATGGCCACATCCCTGAATGTCAAGTGTTTCTAAAATGAAAAACACATTTTACTGAGGGGTTATGGAGGGATTTATCATCTTCACAGAAAATGAAAAGAGAAGCAAATTTTAAGTATGGATTTGATTGAAGTGTTCTGAAAAATTCACATTAAGGTATTTTTGAGCACATATCTCTGCTTAACTGTTTTATTACATTTTTCCATAAGAGATTATATCTTCTATATAAGCATGGATTTCTCATTTTTGTGGAGAATACAAGAAATATACAAATAACAAGTCAACATAGGGCTATCTCTATAGAAGTGTTAGATATTACATTCAACATACCAAGTGATATTTGGTATTTAGGTAAGCTAGAACACGTGTCTTCAGAAATGACAAAGGCCATGGTGTCTTTACAGAAAAAAGGTCAGGATATAAAATCTGTGATGATGATGGCAATAGCAATGACTGAAGTTTTTGAACACTTCTCATGTGCGAAGCACTATTCTAAATGCTTTACATGTCCTAATTCGTATAATAACATAAGAGCCTGTGATAGAATGATCTGTTCCCATCTTACTGAGGAGACAACTGAGTCACAGACACTCTAAGAAACTTGCTACAGATCAAAGAGCTAAAAATGATAAAGCCAGCACCTGTACCCAGGTGTCTGGCACTTAGAATTGAACATAAAGAAACAACCAGTTAAGTAACAGAGACAGCATGAAATGTAAATTGACAGAGGTTTATGTAATGGAGAAAAGGTGAAAGAAATTCAAGAATAAGAATATGGAACATCATAACAGGTCACTGTGTACACACAGTTATGCACTTCATATGTCATTATTCTTATTACTACTACTACTTCATTAACACGCTAGTGTAGAACAAATTTAAAACCATGGAAAACCTTTAAGATATTAATATAATTTCAACTGTTACAGAATATAAAACTTGTTTCAAATGATGTTTTGATGATGATTATTTTTTCATAAAATTAATCTGCTAGCTTGTCTGAGTACAGTGGTGCTTACAAGTAATTGATCACAACCAATTATAGATTTCTTTGTTCCTTCTCCACTCCCACTATCTCACTTAAATAGCCAAAAAACCAAACCAAACCAAACCAACCAACAAACCAAACAAAACACAACACTGGGCTTGGTGGCTCAGGCCTGTAATCTTAACACTTTGGCAGGCCAGGGTGGGAGGACTGCTTGAACCCAGAGGTTCATGTCTGCAGCGAGCTATGATCACACCACTATACTACAGCCTGGACAACAGAGCAAGACCCTCTCTCTAAAAACAAACAAAGAAACAATAAATCATGGGCTTGTGCATCCATGAAATAAGAGAAACTGTCTCTTAATGACATACAAGGGCTATCTGGAAAGTATCCAGCCATTGTTAACATGAAGAGAAAGGTTACATGGCTGGATACTTTGTGGACAGCCCTTGTATATTTTGATGATTTTTTTCATCATTTTTGCTCAGCATGTTTGGGACAATAAAAATGTACAACTCACACTTAACAAGAGCCCCATGGAGTCTGTTAGTTCAATCCACAAAAACATGGTAGAAGATTAAACACATAGGCCAAGAGCAGTGGCTCACACCTATAATCATATCCTCCTTGGGAGGCCGAGGAAGGAGGATCATTTGAGGCTAGGAGTTGAGACCAACTTGAGCAACATAGCAAGAACCTGTCTCTACAAAAAAATTAAAAATTAGCTGGGTGTGGTGGTTGTGTGCCTATAATCCCAGCTACTTCGGAGGATGAGGTAGGAGGATTGCTTGAACCCAGGAGTTTGAGGATGCAATAAGCTATGATAATGCCACTGCACTCTAGCCTGGACAAGAGTGAAATTCTGTCTCAAAAGAAAAAAAAAATATTAGTGTTATACAATAATTTAACAGAGTAAAATGAGAAAAATATGTATTGCAACAGTAGAAAGTTGAAGAAGTTATTGGATAACTACAAATCAGGCTAAAAGAAAAAATTTTAAAAAACAAAACTTGATATTAAGAAAGAATGTTTAACCAAACCTTATGATCAGCAGCAAACACTAGATGCATTTCCTGCAAATTAAAGAAAAGGGGGTTGCCCAGGACCGCAGCCAAACGACCCCAGGCTCCTGGGAGTAGATCACTGCTCATGTTCTCATGCCCCAAAGACCCCCTGCTTGCAGCCGCCATCGCCGGGGCTGGGACCTAAGCTTGAGCCTCTGGCAGTGGCCTTGCAGCCCTCAGCAGCCGAGATGCTGCATATCTACAAGGCCCCTGAGGACAGGCATCCCTGCCTGCAGCCGCCACCCGGGGCCAAAGCACATGCTTCCCAGCCACCCACCTATGCTTGCTGCCACTGAAAGCAACCTCCCAGCCCCTCTTGCCAAAGCAGGCTGTAGCATACTCACTGCTGCCCCAAGCCGAGCATTCTGCAAGGGGGCCCAGGGATCACCTTGCCCCTGCCTACTGCAGCCAGTGGCTGAAAGCACCACCACAGGGCCAGGCCCAAGGACAGGCCCACCTGGCCTGGCACCACCCCCATAGTGCTTCACCACTTGTCCAAGGGTGTGGGAACTGCTCAGCTCATTCTGCCACCATTGGGACACGAGCCTACGGTTGTGTGCCATCCAGCTCCTCCTGGGGGCCTAAGGTTGGGCCCATCCAACTTGCTGCTACTGTGGGGTGACAGCATTTGACGCAGGCCCGTGAGGAGATTAACTACTTCTCCCCACGAAGCCAAGTCCCTAAGATAGGGGTCGCCACAGATGATAAGGAAATTGATAGGCAACAGAGAGAAATAAAAGAATACACAGAGACTAAGGTATTGTTTATAGCTTTATATATGTAAAGATCAGATATAACACAGCAGGGAGTACCTAGGGGACTGGCATATCTCCACAAACGCCAGCAATATGGTTAGATTCATACAGGTTTTTATAATCACAGACATCAATTACCAGTTGTCAGGGTAACATATTTGCATATCAGGGACTGTAGTTGCTAGGGGATACAGGTAGTTGGTGAGAGTCAAAAGTCCTCTCAAGCAGCTTCTAATCTATCTAGATGAATAAACAGGTACAAAGTCTTTCAGGGGCTAACTTCTAAGTTATAAGAGGTAGTTGTCAATTAACAAAGGTATAACAAAAGAGGTATAGTGACTCTATATATCTTTGATTAGTGATGGTGGACTTAAAGGTAGACAGACAGGAGAGAGCAGGAAGCCCATATCTAATAAACAGGTTGTTTATAACCACCGGGGCGCATCTCTGGGCAAAGTGCACTTATTGTCTCTGGCTCCCATCCTGTGGGCCATATTTGCCTTGTCTTGTCTTTGAAGACACAGGGAAGCTCACAGATTTTGAGATACCAGGAAGCCTTCCTGGAAAACATCCCCACCAGAGATTTGAGAGCTCCCCCATGATAGCAGCCTCTAAAAAGTGAACCATTGAGTCCACACATTCCTTCGGGTCAAAACCCTGCAAACTCCTGTTTCTGTCTTTAATATAGTAATATTGGGTTATACAATAGAATAATAATCTTGTGAGCCACACTTCATTAAGTTCTCAATCATATTTTCCCAACATTGCTACCACCACAGTTGGCACCCACCTGCATGTTTGAGGACTGGTCCACTCAGTCAGTCACAGCCATCACTGACACTAGCACGAACTACTTGGGAGCCAGAGGGTTGTCCTACCACTGCGTCTACCATCACCCATGCCACATCTGCTGCCAAGGGGCCTGAGAACCCACTACTGCCACTATCAGCACCTGAGCAAACAATCCAGAGGCTGAAGAATCAGCCTACCTGGACCCACCCGGAGCAAAAGGACAGGAAGACTTGGCCTGCTGCTGCCACTACTAGGGCCAAAAAATCGGCCAACTTGGCATCCCCATCCCCCACCTGGCATCCCCATCCCCAGCAAAACTTCACCACTTCTTCCCCTAACAATGGCACCCAAAGCCACTGAGGAAATCAGACACCCCTGACACTGTTTACAGTCAAAGAAATCATACAAAGATGGCACTACAGCATGCAACCAGAATCAAATCCTAAGTACCCTGCTCAACCAACACCATCAGGAGTCCTCAAAGTTTTTAAACAGGGGGCCAGTTCACTGTCCCTCAGACCATTGGAGAGTGCGCACTGTGGGCCCGAGACAAGTCAGCTGCCAAGCAGGACAGGCAGCGGTGGCAAAAACACCAGGTGGGCCGGATAAATGTCCTCGGTGGGTGGCATGTGGCCCGCAGGCCATAGTTTAAGGACGCCTGCCATAGATACACCTTTAGGGAAAAGCCCTCCCCCACAAAAACAAATGAAAAAACTATAGAAGTGACTGTTATACCAGATGTACAGATATCAATGTAAGGGACCATGAAACATGAGGAAGGAAATATGACACCTTCAAAAGAACACAATAATTCTCCAGCAACAGACTCCAAGGAAAAAGAAATTTATAAAATACTGGAAAAGGAATTCAAAATAATGATATTAAAGAAGCTCCCTGAGATAAAAGGAAATACAGAAGAACAATACAAATAAATAAAAAATACAACTCAGGATATAAATGAGAAATTTTCCAAAGAGATAGACAGAAAAACAAGAACAAAACAGAAATTCTGGAAGTGAAAAATTCATTGAATAAAATACAAATACATTCAAAAGCTTCAACAACAGACTATATAAAGCAGAAGAAAGAATTTCAGAACTTGAAGACAGGTCTTTTAAAATAATCCAGTCAGACAAAAAAGAAGAAAAAGAATAAAAAAGAATTAACAAAGCCTATGTGACATACTGGACACCATAAATAAAACATTTAAATTCAATATTTGAATTCATCATAAAATATTTGAATTTTTGGTGTCCCAGAAGGTGAAGAGAAAACAAAATGAATAGAAAACCTATTTAACAAAATAATACCTGAAAACTTCCCAAGTCTAGCAGAAGATTTAGACATCCAGATATAGAAAGCTCAGAGATTCCAAAAGAGATATTATACAATCCAAAAAGGTCTTCTCCATGGCACATTAAAGTCAAACTGTCAAAGTAAAAGACAAAAGGAGAATTCTAAAAGCAGCAAGACAAAAGCATGTAGTTACTTACAAAGGAACTCCCAACAGAGTGAAGTGATAAACTGTTCAATGGGAGGAAATATTTGCAAACTATGCATCTGTCAAGAAACTAACATCCTGAACATACAAGGAACTAAAACAATGCAACAGTAAAAACAGAAATAATCCCATTATAAAAAGTGGGCAAACGACATGAATAGAGCTTTCTCAAAAGAAAACATACAAATGGCTAATAGGTACACGAAAAAGTGCTCAACATCAGTAATCACCAGGGAAATGCAAATCAAAATCACAATGAGATATCATTTTAACACAGAGAGAATGGCTATTATTAAAAAAGATAAAAAATAAATGATGCTGGTGAGTTATGTAGGGAAAAGGGAACGCTTCAGGGAGTATAAATTAGTATAGCCACTATAAATAACAGTATGTCCATATTAACACATGACTTCTAGGGGCAGCTTCTCTAATCCTCTTATACAGAGAGCTGACAGTGCATCCAGATGTGGCCCCTAAACAGTCCCTGCTCCCAATGGCACTGACACCTGGGGGCCTACACCCCATCTCCAACACCTATCTGGGAGGGAACAGGACCCCAGGACCATGTCCAATGGAGCCCCTTCAAAAGGTCATGTCACTGGGTCACAATGAGATGGAATCTCAGTGGGGATGAGAGGGATTGAGGGTGAGTGTGAGCAAACACGGCAGGCAGGATGGCTTCCGAGTCAGAGAAGATCAGCAATACCAATGCCCAGAAATGCAGAAAGGAGGGAGACATAGAACAATCCACCAAGAATAGCTATCACTTTACCTGAGTAAGAGCCATTCCTGAATCCTTTTCCTTCCTTTTCCTCCTCTTCTGGGTTTCTTCCTCATGTAAAATGCGTTGTTAGAAGTCAATCCTAAATGTTAAAAATATGCTGTTTACTGTTCACAACCCACACATTCCCTTCCTGTGCCACAACCCATATACAGGGAAGACATCACCAAGTGGAAAGATGGTCCTCTGTTGCCCACTGCACAATGAGAGATGCAGGAACAATAAACTCCTACAGAAAGAACAAGTAAGTTTTTGAACCCCTTGTTCAGAACTCACTCTCCTCCTGGTGAAGCCCACACACACGCTGCAGCAGTGGGGAGCTGAGCTGGGCTGAGATCCTCTCCAGGGCACAGACCCTTCCTGACCAAACCCAATGCAGAGCACAGCCCCCCTCACCCCTGCGTGGATCACCGGCTGATCTCAGCCTTCAGAAAAGGACACAGAGCTGTGGTGTTCAATGCTAGACATAGACTGGAATCACCTGAGGCATTATAAATATTATTGAAAGATGGTTGCACTCTATTTTTTTTTTTTTGAGACAGTCTCACTTTGTTGCCCAGGCTAGAGTGAGTGCATGGCGTCAGCCTAGCTCACAGCAACCTCAATCTCCTGGGCTCAAGCAATCCTCCTGCCTCAGCCTCCCAAGTAGCTGGGACTATAGGCATGCGCCACCATGCCCGGCTAATTTTTTTTTCCATATATATGTTAGTTGTCCAATTAATTTCTTTCTATTTTATAGTAGAGACAGGGTCTCACTCTTGCTCAGGCTGGTTTCTAACTCCTGACCTCGAGCAATCCACCCACCTTGGCCTCCCAGAGTGCTAGGATTACAGGCGTGAGCCACCGCGCCCGGCCGCACTCTGACTATTTGAATGGAATTTCTGGTAAGGGTGCACAAGAAATGTACTTCTGAAATGCCTCAACACTCTAATGTGAAGCCAGGATTGAGTTCCACTCAGAGAAGCAAGCCCAGCACACCTCCCACCCCCTGGCTTTGTTGTCCGCTTGGGGCCTTGTGAACTGCATCTGGGTCATGGAAGGTAAAGGAACGTGTACACACACACACACACACACACACACACACGCGCGCGCGCGCGCCAATATAAATGAGAGGTAGGGGTAAGGGTAAGGCTGGAATGTTAAATGGAGCCCAGGTGAAGTCTCCACTAAGAATCTGATATCAGAACAAAGACTTAAGGAAAAAAGGAAGAGTGTTTGCCACCTGCAGCTGAGGGGCCCCCAAGTTCTAGGCAGAGGGACTGCCCAGGTGAAGGCCCCAAGGTAGTAGACATTTTCGGCCCAGGAAGAGGAAACAGGCCTGTGTGGCTGGAGCAGGGTGAACGAGGGAGGACACGAGCAGGAGATGAGACCAGAGAGGTCCTGGGGGAACAGAGCAGGGAGGGCGCAGGCCTTCAAAACTTTTTCCCCCCCACACCTCAAAAGAATTTTGGAAAAGATGTATGTTCTCGCTTGTTTTAAGTAAACATGTAATTTTTTCTTTATATTATAAAATAATACACTTACAAACAATCTCCTATTTTTTTTATTTTTTTAAATTTCCTATATTTTAAATACATGCGACAGGTCCCTGGTGATTTGCAGAGCCTGCAAGACCCAGGAGCCAGAGTGAAGCAGTGATATAGATAGCTAAAATAGGGACATCTCAACACATGTTTGAGGACACAGGGTCTGTAGGTAGGACTTTGTAGGCCTCAGTACATGCTTTTGCTTTCATTTTGAGTAAAATAAGTAGCCATAGGAAGTTTAGATCAATGAGAACTGAAATTTCCAAAAGAAATACGGGTCCATCTTTATCACCTGCCCTGTCCCCCTGGTCTTCCCTGAGGGCTACTCAGTCCCACCCACAGCCCCAGCATCTAACCACAGCCCCATAGCAGGTGCGGCAGTTGTCCTGTGAACAGGATGGGGACTGTGTCCTTCAATGAAGGGAAAACACAAAATGCTCAAAATGATCCATGCAGAAGAGCGTTTCGGACAGATTAATGCAGAGGCAATAAAACCTGAGGAACATGGTAAAGAGTGACTGGCAAAGGGACTGGGAGATATCTCTGAGCCTAGATCTGAAGGAGGAGAAAGGGACAGAGCCATGATGATTTAGGGCCAAAGGGAAAAAGGAAAAAAAAAAAAAAAAAAAAAAGACCTGAGGCAGGGAAAGTTTTTGTGTTTGGAAAAAGAGAAATGTCGAAAGTGACTGGGGCAGAGTGAGCCATGAGGAGGGTGAGCTCCCAGGAGGAGGCTGCACACACTGGCAGGGCCCTGATGACACAGGGCTGTGGAGCCACCGGGAGGATCTGGATTTGTCCTGAGGAACATGGGAAGCCAGAGGAGGGCTCAATGCCAGGGACTGACATGGCCTGCCTTTAGATTTAGCCGCGATAATACTAATGCAGAGAAAGGTCTCTGTAAATGTTCTCTCTGTCTCAGCCCATTTTCATTCTTGTTCTTTTCTCTCTTTTTTCATTACTGGAGGACTAGTATACATTTAAAATGATAATTACAATCATCATATCTGTATTCCTAACCACTCTCTGTATTCCTAACCACTAATGTGGACCCAGGGTCCTCTTTCTTCATTCCTGTGTATTTCCCCTCCCTCATTCTGTATATATCTCTCATTCTCACCTTCTCTCCCTAGCTCTTTTTTCCCCCTTTCTTTTCGGTGTTTTCTTCCTGGGTTTGCTCTTCATTTGTGCTCCTCTCTTCACTTGCTCTCTCTTCCTTTCTCTCTCTGCTTCTCTTGTACCTTTATGTTCCATTCTTGCAACTTCTTTTTCCTTTTCTTCCACTTTCTCCCCAATCTTGTGATTGTCCCCAGTCCCCATATATTTCTGCCTCTTTCTTACTCTATCTTTGCTCCTCCTCTGCTCTCCCTGTTAAATGCCCTCTTCCCTGATACACCCCTTGTCCCCACTCTCTGGCACCCCCAGGTCCCTAGGCTTCCTCTCTGCTGTGGTTCCCTCTCTGCTCTCCTTATCATCAGGTGTCCCTTGTTGTCCCAGCACCGCCCTACTGTCTTCCCTGACTCCAAATCATCCATCCTCTGGCCCCACTAGCAGTCTGAGGGGCCTCCCCCTTTGCTGCCCCTGTCCCTATTTTGCTGCCCTTCATCTCTCTGCACATCGAATTTTTCTCTAAATTTCTCCAGTTGCTTTTCTCCCTCTAATACTTTCTCTGCTGCTTCTTTCACCCTCTTTGTAAATTCCTCCAACATTCTCTATAGTTTGACATCTGTTGACAGATCTCCCTCATTCTTCTTTCCTCTGTCAGTTTTTCTATTTTTCTCTCAGTTGCTTTCTCTTTCTCCTTTGACCACACATTAACAGGGAAGGGTATGGAATAAGATGCCCGCCTCCCCGAAGAGCAGCATTTTCCAGTGGGGCGGAAGTGGGCATCTAAGAACGCTGGGTGTCACAGACAGGCCCCGGTCACCTCCCCAAACGAGGGGACAGGGGATGCGGTGACTGTGAAGGGGAGGCCTGGAGAGCAGGATGAGGCCTGAGGAGGAGGGATGGGGCATGGTGCCTTAGTAGCTAAGGGTGGGGTCTGCAGATTCCCAGGACCGGGCAGAGGACGTGGCCTCTCCTGCACTGAGGCTGCGGCGCTGCCCTCCCGGGCCGACGATTTTAAAAAGCGCGGTGCGGGCGGAGGGATCAGTAAAGAGTTTTAAGAAAAAAGAATGTGAAGGGCGGTGTTTACCTGGTCCGAAGGCACAAAGAGGGGACAGCGCCAGCCTCAGAGCGATTTTAAACCAAACGGACCGCGAGTCTGAATTTACCTGGGGTGGAGGAGGCGGTTTGGGGATTTTAAGGTTCATAGCGACCCCCGGGCACCGGGTATGAAAGACGGAAGACAGCCAAGTGCAGGTTTAATCTAGACACGGGGACACTCACACTCCGCAGCATCTGCTTCACTCCACAGGCTCCGCTTCCGGGACTGCAGGAAACTACGCATGCGCGAGAGAAGCCCAGGCAGCGCGTGGGCGGGGCCTGAGGCGGGGCCGCGGAAGGGCGGGGCCTGGGCGGACCGAGGGCGGGGCCTGGGGCGGTCCGAGGGCGGGGCG
>VSMD01019432.1:0-57657 GCA_008750895.1 Mirza zaza | reverse complement strand
CCAGCAATCCCATTACTGGGCATCTACCCAAAAGATCCAATGACCCTCTACAAAAAAGACACCTGCACTCGAATGTTTATAGCAGCACAATTCATAATCGCAAAGCTGTGGAAACAGCCCAAGTGCCCACCAATCCAAGAATGGATTAATAAAATGTGGTATATGTATACCATGGAGTACTATTCAGCTCTAAGAAACAACGGTGATATAGCACATCTTCTATTTTCCTGGTTAGAGCTGGAACCCATACTACTAAGTGAAGTATCCCAAGAATGGAAAAACAAGCACCACATATATTCACCAGCAAACTGGTATTAACTGAGCAGCACCTAAGTGGACACATAGGTACTACAGTAATAGGGTATTGGGCAGGGGGGAGGGGGGAGGAGGGCGGGTATATACATACATAATGAGTGAGATGTGCACCATCTGGGGGATGGTCATGCTGGAAACTCAGACTTGTGGGGGGAGGGGGGGAAGGGCATTTATTGAAACCTTAAAATTTGTACCCCCATAATATGCTGAAATAAAAAAAATAAAATAAATAAAAAAAAAAAAAATGAGACTCTACTTGGTTTCCCTTCCTGCACCACATTACCATTCTCTCTTCTACCTTTCCCCTCCTGAGGCAGCCCTCTCCATATCTCTGAGGCTGTTTTACTGTTGGACAAGCAGTCCTTGAAGGGCAGAATTGGTGGGAGAGCTCTGAGGTCTGCTTCCTCAATGTCTGGATAATGAGCACTAAATGAAGAAAAATGAGAGAAGGCCCCTGACGGATGTCAGAGAGTGGTGTGTATCCAGCAGTGGGTCAGAGAAGAGCTGAAAGCGCTCTCTGCACAGGCAAGCCCAGAATCTCCCATCCTGATGTTCTTTTACTCTCTTTTCCATAAAGAAAAGCCCTTGAGAAGACACTCGCCTCTATGGAAAGGCTTCACCACCACTTCCAATGTTCTCTCAGGCTCAGCTGAGGCCAACTCCAGTCGGGCCAGTGCTAAGCCATGCACAGGGGCCAGAGCAAGTGGCTGCTGACCCCGTTCATGGTGAAGGAGGAAATTATCCTCACAGTGGAGCTTAGGGAAAAGTTCAGAAACAGTGGTGTTGTGCAGAGTTGAGAGTCTTTCCCTCTCTCTCCTTCTCTCCCACTTCTCTCCTTCCCAAGGGGACTTAGTCCCTGAGGTACCTCTTTTAATTAGCCCAGAGCTGGGGAGTCCCCAAGCAATCAGTATGGGGAGAACAGAACGAACTTTTAGTTAGTTCCATTCTTGACCAATTAAGTTTTAGAACTTTTGAAAGTTTTTGTTTAGTGGGAAAATGTGAAATCTTACCTATCAGGGACTTCTTAGTATCAGGGCTGCCTTTCCCGAAAGCCTCAAGTCTAGGTTTCCAGAAGATGTCTTGGACTCTAAGCAGTTCACCCCCTCTCCCTTCTCTTAGTTATTTGGAGCCCAAATCACCCCCATCCCCCAACAGGAGACACCCCAATTGGCCTCTAAAACATGCACCAACATCTTCAAAAGCCTGTGTATTGATCACTATCAAAGCCTTAACTTCACCAAAAATCCCTTACAAAGCCTGATGGCTCCTTCATTAATTTTACAGAGCCTCCTGCTCCTAGTCCCATGGCCCCCACAGAATGCTGTAGGGAGGTTCTACCCCTAAATCTAACTCCACTCTGTGTTACTGCTTCAGGTTTTCACTCTTCTGAACATATGTGCATTTGTATGCATTCGAGCAAGATTCTTCCAGCCATTTTCTTCCATGTAACTCCCTGATTACCAGCTGGGACACCTCAAACTGGAGAGAGCATAAGGACATCCTGTGTAGGCAGTTATATTCACAACCTGGAAGGGCTGACAAAATGTAAATTGGAAATATGCTTGGTGCTGCAGTAAGACAGAAAAAGTGAGAGTTATAAAACATTCGTCTGAATTTTGGGTTTCATTTTAAGTATACCTGTTAAATCTGAGAATGTCAGTTGGTGCCTATGGGTATAAATTGGGAATAATCTTCCTTCCAATTCCTTAAATTGCCCAAACTCAACCACTTGCCATATAATTTTAGAGAAATTTTCTAAGCGTATATCTCCATATTCTCTTTTTTAAAGGGCGTGAAAATCTATTTGCAATCTTTTCTCCCTCACTTAAAAACATATAAAAGATACCTTCCCATATTAACACATATTAACCTACCTCTCCCTTTTTTTCCATTGAATTCCATTATATGAATGCCCTATTCTTTATTAGCTGGCATTGTATTGATCAATTTTTGTCATTTCTATTTTTTATTATGAAAAATGATGGTACAAATATTCTTGGACATTTATAAGTACATGCACAATTATATTTCTGGAATAAATCCCTAGAGTTGGAATTTCTAGGTCAAGATGCAGGTGTATTGAAGATATTGCTTTTTATTGCCACCAAATTATACTCTAAAGATTTTGAATTGACTCACACAATCATTAACAAAATATAGTAGGCGAGCTCTGGTTTTTCTTGCCTACTATGTGCCAGAGACATGATTAAAATTTTCTAGTACTATGTAAATATACTATTTTCTTTTTATGTCAAAAAAATAACAAAAATAAATAAGGCAAGTTATAAGAGAAATCAATTGACAAACTTGATGAAATGGAAAATCTTTTGAAAAATGAACAAAACTAAGTCAAAAATAAATGAAACAACTGAATATTTCCAAATACATTAAATAAACTGAATTCACAATTAAAAACTTCCCCACACAGAAAACAGAAGATCAAGGTGGTTTTACTGGTGTATTCTACTAAATATTTAAGGAAGGCATAATACCAATCCTACACAAAATCTACTAGAAAATTGAGGAGAAGGGAATACTTCTTACTTTGGCCAATTCTCTTTATAAGACTGGAATTATTTTGATATCATAGACATCACAAGAAAATAAATTGACAAACCATTAAATGCAAAGTTGTTTTGACATTAGGAGATTAACCAATATAATTCACTATGTTAATAGAAAGAGAAAAAACTATAATCATTTTAATAGGGGCATAAAAGGCATTTGACAAAAATCAACATTCCTTGATTAAAAATTCTGAGCAAACTAGGAACAAAAGTGATCTTCTTCAAACTGATGAATATAACCTATCAAAAGAAAAAACTCTGGTACTAACATCAAACTTACTGATAAAAGACTCAAGATTTCCTTCTGAGATAGGAAGGAAAGCAAGGATATCTGTTCTCACCATTTCTATTCAACATTGTATTAGAAATGCTAGCCAATTCAATAAAATAAGAAAATGAAATAAAATGCATACAGTTAAGAAATAAAGAAATAAAATCCTTTATTTGCAAATGGCATAGTCTTATATGTTGAAAACTCTAAGTTCACTAGGACAAATAAATATAATTATCAAGGTCATGGGATAAAAGATAAATATGCAAAAATTTATGGCATTTCTATACACTGGTAATGAATATTGGAAATGTAAATAAATAATACAATGTATGATAACATCTGAAAACATGAAGAAAATTAAGTGATATATTAATAAGTTATATGTAAGACCTGTACACTTAAAACAACAAAACATTGCTGAGATAAATTAAGGAAGACCTAAATAGATGGTAAAATATTCTATTATCATAAATCAGAAGACTCAATTTTGTTAGAATGTCAATTCTCTCCAAATTAGTCTATAGATTCGATGTAATTTTAATCACAGTTCCAGGAGCCTTTTTGTTAACATACAAAAGCTGGCTCTAAAATTTATATATAAATGTAAAGGACTTAGAATTACCAAAACAATTTTGAAAAAGAACAAATCTGAGGAGCTCGCAATATCTAATTTTGAGATTTGCTCTAAAGCTACAGTCATTAAGACAGTGTGGTCTTTGGCATAATATTCAGCATAACAGCATGTAGATCAATAAGCAAATAGACAAATAAAAGAGAAAATTTAGACACAGAACCAAACAGATATCGTCAATTGATTTTATCCACACTGTTAGTGAAGATGTGGAGTGACTGCCATGCTCATACATCACTGGTGGAAATGTACAATGGTACAAACAACAACAGCTAAACGTGCACTTAACATACATGCTTATAATCCCACTCAGATATTTTCCCAAGATAAATGGAAATATATATCCACACAAAAGGTGTGTTTATGAATGTTAATAGCAGCTTTATTCATAACAGACTGCAAACAATCCAAACAATCAACAGGTGAATGAACAAATAAATTATGGTAAATCCATACAATGGAATACTACTAGGCAATAAAAAGAAATGAACTGTTGATAGATGTATCATCATGGGTTATGAGTGATTCTCTAAAAGGTCATGTTAAGCCAAAGAATCCGGACATAAAAGTCCATGCTCTATTATTCCATTAACTCAAGAGATGAAAAAGAAAACCATATACAATAACAGAAAGAAAATAGTTGCCTGAGGCTGGGGGTTGGGAATGGAAATTGACTTGGAAGGGGCACAAAGACATTTTTTGAATGATGAACATGTTTTATAATTTTATTGTGGTGGAGATTAGATATGTGCATAAATATTTAAAAACTCTGGTGTAGCATAGTGGCTCACACCTATAATCCTAGCACTTTGGGAAGCCAAGATGGGAGGATCACTTGAGGCCAGGATTTTGAGGCCAGCCTGGGCAATATAGTGAGATACTCCATCTCTACAAAAAAAGAGAAACATTAGCCAGGAATGGTGGTGTGCACCTGTAGTCCCAGCTACTTGGGAGGCTGAGACAGGAGGATTGCTTGAGGCTGGGAATTTGAGGTTGCAGTGAGCTATGATGACAACACTGCACTCAAGCCCATGCAACAGAGCAAAAAAAAGCTCATTGAAATGTGTGTCTTATATAATTCCATTTATATGGAATATCCTGAATCAGCAAATCTATAGACACAGAGAATATATTAGTGGTTGTTCAGGGTTAGGGCCTATAGGCTATCAAGGGACTGATAGCTAAAGGGTATGATGTTTATTTTTTGAGGCAATAAAATCACTCCAAAATTTAAAAAAAAAGAAATGTGAACTTAGAGTGGCTGCATTACACTATTCTCAATATCCAAGATATGGAATCAGCATGTGTCCATCAATGGATGAATAGATGAAGAAATGTGTTATACATACACGATGAAATACTATTCAGTCATAAGAATAGGCATTATGCTAAGCGAATAAGCCAAGCACAGAAAGACAAATATCACACGTTTTTACTCATATGTGGGAACAAAAAATGTTGATCTCATAGAAATAGAGAGTAGAACAGTGATTACCAGAGGGCGAGAAGGGTAGGAGGGAGGGGGGACAGGAAGAGGTTGGTTAATGGGTGCAAAATTACAGGTAGATAGGAAAAAGAATAATTTCTAGTGTTCTATAGCACGCTGTAACAATTTATTGTACATTCCAAAATAGCTAAGGGAGAGGAATTCGAATGTTCCTGGCACAAAGAAATGATAAATGCTTGAGGTGATGGATATTGCAGTTATCCTGATTTGATCACTACACATTGAAATATCAAATGTACCCTATAAATAAGCACAATTTTTAGGCATCCATTAAAAATAAAAAGTGAAATAAAGTAAAAGGCCACATTTATTGCATACGATTGAAGCTTAATAAAGTTGAAAATATTTTTTAAAAAATAAATCCAAAATATATGACAAAGGGTGTGGCTCATCCCTGGGGGCCTGAAGAGGGAAGAGACAAAGGGGCAAAGGCAGGCGAAGAGGACAGCAGAGTGACCCAGAAAGTGACTAGACTATGTCGTGAGGGACGACGAAGTGAGGGAAGCAGGATCTGCTGTGGGGTGGGCTGAAGAAGGCAGGGAGCCGAAGAGAAAGCAGGAGGAGGAAAGAGCCTGTGTGACCCTAATGGATATCAGAGTGTGACAAATAACTCTTAGATCTCTCCCCAAACAGATGTCTCTTTGGCCAAGTTCTATCAAAAAGTTTTGAGCAACTTTCTACAAACACCCGCTTAAGTGTTCCCTTCTATTTAAGGGAATAGATTTGTGTGTGTGTGTGTGTGTGTGTGTGTGTGTGTGTGTGTGAGAAAATGAAGACAGATATTTCCTACCAACAGAGCCTGTAACATTAAGAGCATCATTTCAAAACATACAACATCTTTGGTGAAAGTGAAAGGATGACAAGATTGTATAAGATCATGCATAAACCATTTAAATTGGAATCTGGAAACCTGAATGCCAATTCCTTTTCATTCTTACTAGCTGTGTGATAATCAGCGTGAGCTTTCACCCCTCTGGGTTTGCTTTTCTTATCTGAAATATCAGAGCATCGATGTACATCTTTCGTCACTCCTCTGTCCGGAAACACGGCGTTCCTCCGATCCCTTCCTGGGCTAGGGTGCATTGCACACTGCTCCATCTCTTAACACACTTTCCCTTTTCCCCAAACTCAGTCTAGCTAGCAAAAGATGCCAGTTAGTGATCACTGTCTTGCAGATGCTTCCCCTAACCCCCGTAGGTGTGCTCAGGGGCCCTGCCAACGTCCTCCCAAATACCCCTAGAGCAGATGCCACAGGGCATTGTCCAGACCCCATTCAGAACCAAGGTACCGACTCCCCCAGCCCACAGCTGAGACTCACCCCAGAAGTTGCCCCCAGTCAAAGAGAAATGCCTCTCCCAAGGTGACAGCCCTTCCACTGAGGCAGCGTGCATCCAGTGGCCTGTTGATGCCAGGCTGCGAATGCCCAGGCCCAAGTTCCAATTCAGGACAGCACTCAGGACAACTCTGGACAGCCATCCTGCACCTCAGTCCCCTGTGTGGTTTAAGGCTCTGTTGCAGCCTCGTCACAGCTCTGTCTAAGCATCTCCCTCACACCACTACGGGAATGTTCCAAAGATCACTCCAGAGCTGAGATAAACATGACTGTCTTTCTCAAAATGATTCACTATTTGACATGGTACGTGCGTGCGTGCATACATAGTTTTATAATATATGGTAATATCTTCATCAAATATGTTTCAGGGAACAGTCCGTGTCAACTCCGCTCACTGCTATATTTTCAGCACATTGTCTGAAAACTGTTATTCAAAACTAACTGTTATTCAAAAACTATTCTTATTACATTTTCTGTTCTTTAATTTTGAGTAAGATTGAGCTCTTTCCATACTTTTAAAAAATTTTTATATTTCTCTTTAATAAAATTACAGGTTTGTAAGAGGATTTTATCGATAATCAAATAAACCTTATTTCATGTGTTTGTTTTTGTATTTTGTTTTTATCATGCACAAATATTTCATTATTATGCAGTTACATTTAACAGTCTTTTAGTCTCCTGAGATTCATGTTTTCCTTAGAAAAAGCCTATGTTCACACACTAAGGTAATTCGAAAAGATAAAATTTCCCATTTGTTACTTTTTACATTCAAATCTGTTTGAACCATCTGGAACATATTTTTTTGGAAGCATGGAATATAGATCCAGGGAGGTGGTGTTTCCAGGTATTCTGTGAATGCGAGACATATTTCTGGAACGCAGGGAAGGGGAGGGAGGGAGAAGGAGAGGAAGAGACACAGAGAGAGAGAGAGAGAGAGAGAGAGAGAGAGGCCATAAAGCCAACTTAAAGTCCTGCCATGGAAAAAAAAAAAAAAACATCTCTATCTGGGCTGAGCCAAGGAGAGAGTGTCCATATTTGGATATGCAGAAACAAGAGATTAGAATGACTAATGACATTAATAAGGGTCGGAGAATATCAGCAATGGAGATAATGTCTTCTAGCACTTCACTTTACACATGATGAACCTGAAACTGAGAGACTGAGTGACCTTGCTAAGGTCATGCAGCAAGTTACCGGCTGAGCCAGGATGAGTGACCAGGGATGCCTGACCCCTAGCTCAGCCTCCTATGAGGGGAGAGAGCTGCTTTCGGCAGGGACTGAAGCACCGGATAAAGGATGCTGGAGTAACCTCTAAGGATCCTGCCAGCTCTGAAATTCTAAGGCTCAAAAAAGTGTATTTTGAAGATTATTCTGGCTCATAATCAAGGACGGGTACTTTGAGTTGAATAAATGACATACTGGCATAAAGTAGATGCTCAATAAATACCATGGGAATGAATGTGGATTGTCCTTATCAATAATAATAACTAAATGTTCCTTTGAATAGGATGAACACTTGCTTTACAAGCTCTGAAAATCTCAGTGTCTGGGATAATTGATGGGGTGCCAAGGGGACTTGGCCCTTTGGGACCAAGTGGTTGGTGGGGGGACTTCACAACTGGGATCCTGAAGTTCCAGACTGTCACTCACCTTGCAGGACTGGGACAGACAGCCCAGAGAGGCCAGCGGGCAGGACAGGGCTGCAGAAGGACATCTTCTACTGAGCAAATCTTGGCTGGCTCCTCTCAACTTATTAACATTTGTTGTGCACAAGAGCATGTTAAATGAGAGGAAATTTCCAAGAAGACTAGTACTAGTGCTTTACATAAGATTTCTCACATTGCATTTCTGAAAATAACCTTATGAGGGAGGCATTACTATCCCCATAATACGGGGATATTTTTATGGGATAAAATTCCAGATTTTTGTCCAGGATATATTCATTCACTGAATGCTTAGTGAATATCTACTATGTAAATGTTAAATTTCAAACCCAGACCTATCTCTAAATCCCCCCACCACTTGTACACATCCTGGAGACAGAGACTGGAGCTGGTCCTACCTGCCTTTGGGTCCTGAGAACAGTGGACCCACTGTTAGTTTCAGCAGAACATCAGCCTTATACAAGCCCAAGGGCCACTTGCTCTCCCTTGTCATTCCCACCAGGAGCACCCTGCTAGAGCTCAAGTTTCCCATCTGGCCCAGTTCGGTTCTAAAAGTCAGCAGGACTCCAAAGGTTTAGAAACAGAGCAGGTAAACGGCACCAGGAACACTCATGCTTGGGAACAAAGGGTGGCAAGAGAACCATTCTCATCTGATTCCCCTGCTGACCCCATTTCTTTTCTCCGGCCCCATGTCAATCGTGGACACTGCTCCCCCTGGTTGTAGAGAGAAATGGTGAGTCTGTTCATCAGGAACTCAACATAAGGTTTGGACACATGTCAGCTTGTGAAATTCTTGTTCCAACCCTAAGGGTCTCATATCTCTGCGTCAAACTCTGGGTACCACACTCAGGGGCTCCGGCAGTGAATGACCTAATGCGAGCACCCAAGGAAAGCTCCCTGCACTGTGTTTATGATGCGTGTGGAGACTGGAGTCAGGGGCAGTACGAATATAAGGACCAGCCTTAGATTTAGTCGAGAACGGGTGTAGAGTCCAGACTCGCCATTAAGGATTGTCAGAAGGTCTCGTGCTCTGCTTAGGGAGATAGATTCGTTTCTGCGATTGGATGCCATTGCCGGGGACCAGGGCACAGCTCTGTGAAGATGTCCCTGGTTCTGGAGAGACAGCTTGAGTGTGTCTCCTCAGGGCTCCATTTGCTCCACTCTCAATGTTTGCTGTTTTCATTGCTGGTTTTCTTTGTTATTTGGGGATATCTAAAAGTATCTATTCAGTTAACTATAATTAAAATGTGCAGCCAGAAAGAAATATGACAATGTGCCCACATAGAGCTGTGTAAACACTCCCCCCCACTCACTCACACACACACACACACACACACACACACACACACACGCACGCACACAAGGCACCACTGTCACGGTAAGGAAGGGTGGTTAGGTTAAAAGTGCCAACAGGAATGAAGTTTCTGTGCCAACAATAACCACAGCAAAACCGCTGCTGTTGAACTCTTGCTATGTGGCAGCCACTATCCAGTCTGATGCTCAAGAGAGCCCTACTGTTTTTATTTTACTGCTCAGAAAGGAGAAGCATCAGCACAAGGTCATACAGCTGGCAATTGCCAGGGCCAGGATGTAAACCTAGACGGTCCAAGGCATGGGCCACCAGCCCGTACAAGAGCGAGTAGTGCCGGGGAGGGCAGTGCATGGGATGGGATGTCGTCACAGCCCTTTGGGAAGGGGTGCCAGGACGTCCAGGGCAGTCCACGTCCTACACGCCTCTCAGGGGTTGTCAGAGCAGCAGCATCCATGGGGTCCTGCCTAGATTCTGGAGCTCGAACCTGGAGGACCTGATGCCCTTTCTGCCCTCAGTCACTGGAAACATGGCAGGTGCTCACCCTAGAGGATCTCAGCGCTGCCTTTCTGCTCTGGCTCCCCCGGGTCCGTGAATGGACTAGCCCTGCTGCCCACGAAGAGCTGGAGGTGGCGAGCGAGAGTCCCCAGCGTGCGGGCACCCTGAAAGCCTTGCAGAGATGCGCTACGTCCCCATTCAGCCTCTGGCCACGCCCAGTCCCCAAATCCCTGGCTCCCCAGTGAGGACTCCTGGCTGAACCCCCTAACTCTATCTCTTCCTGCCTGCGTTTCTCCCTCCTTCTGCTCATGGTTCCTATTTTTCTAGATCCTTCTCCTGCCGCTTCTCTTGGTTTGCCATTTATTCCTTCCAGCTTTCTCTCTCCCTTTGTATCCACCGTGTTTCTCTTCCCCCGTTACTGCTGTTCGAACTCCTTGCCTCCAATTTTATGATGCTCACACCCTCACTTTGCTCTCTCTCTCCAGCTCTCTCCTGTGAGCCACTGCCTTTCTCTGTCTCTGTCCACAAAGGCACGTGGAGTTTCCGGTGGCATGCCAGCAGCGCCTGCTGCAGCGAGGTCATGCTGAAATAATTAGCAAATCAAGTATTTCAACGGCTTAGAACACCCAGGTTTATTTCTCACTCATGCTACGTGTCCGTCATTTTTCGTCATTTGTAGGCTGTGCTCACTGTTAGCCCTCGGACCCAGACCACTAGAAGCTCCACTTAACACAGTCTTCCGTGATCAGGAAGCCAGGTGGGATGGTGATTCAAACACTGGCAAGTGGCTCATGCCTGTAATCCTAGCACTCTGGGAGGCCAAGGCGGGAGGATCGCTCAAGGTCAAGAGTTCGAAACCAGCCTGAGCAAGAGCAAGACCCTGTCTCTACTAAAAATAGAAAGATATTTATTGGCCAACTAAAAATATATAGAAAATATTAGCCGGGCATGGTGGTGCATGCCTGTAGTCCCAGCTACTCGGGAGGCTGAGGCAGGAGGATCGCTGGAGCCCAGGAGTTTGAGGTTGCTATAAGCTAGGCTGACGCCACAGCACTCTAGCCCGGGCAACAGAGTGAGACTCTGTCTCAAAAAAAAAAACCAAAAAATGCTGGCTCATAAGGCTTCTGCTAGGAAGTGACTCACGCTGCTTCCACCCACATCTCCCTGGCCCAAGCAAGTCACCTGGCCACAGCTGAGTTCAGTGAAACAAAAATACATTGTGTTCCCATCAGGAGGGCCACTTCCAGAAAGGACAAGAAATAGTGATAAACAATTTGTGTCCATTATCAGGGTTTTTTTTTTTTTTTTGGACTTTTTCTCTTCCTTCTGAATTTTAGGTTTAGCTTATCAAATAATGAGGGTAATTTCAGTTATGCAGTTTCTGTCATTGCTGAGCTACACAATATTCGAAAGACAGTCATAGCATTACTATTCTTGGTGTGGTGTAGAGGAAAAGCATAGTGTGTGAATCTGATGACATGAGAGCTTCAGTCTCAGCCCCCAACATGCATTGACCCAGCAACTTTAGGGGTGACATCAGCTCTGTGGGAGTCCACATTATTATCTAAAAAATGAATACAATAATTCTTTCCTCACAGGTTAATTCCAGAACTGTTTTTTTTTAATTTCTCTTTTTCTTTTTTTCTTTTTTTTTTTTTTTTTTTTGAGACAGAGTGTGTTGTCCGGGCTGGAGTGCTGTGGCATCAGCCTAGCTCACAGCAACCTCAAACTCCTGGGCTCAAGCGATCCTCCTGCCTCAGCCTCCCGAGTAGCTGGCACTATGAGCATGCGCCACCATGCCCGGCCAAATTTATATTCTCTCTATATATATATATGTTTAATTGGTCAATTAATTTCTTTCTATTTTTAGTAGAGACAGGGTCTTGCTCTTGCTCAGGCTGGTCTCGAACTCCTGACCTTGAGCAATCCACCTGCCTTGGCCTCCCAGAGTGCTAGGATTACAGGCATGAGCTACCAAGCCCGGCCTAATTCCAGAACTATTATGTAATCAATATATATGAATGCTCTTTCTCCCATGTCTCTTATATTCTTTCCATCCAATTAACAAAATATATTTGATACACTAGCAATCAATTGAACAGTATGCAAGTTTGGTGTATGTTTAGGTTGAAGCCAAAACAACGTGAAAATTAAGAACAGAGTATTTGGGATCAGACCTGATTCAAATTTGAACTCTGCCATGTAGTAGTTGGTTTTAGTAGCTGTTATCAATACAATTGAAAATTGAAAGCCATTCCTGTCAGTGTAGGAGGCATCAATATTTGTCATGGCTAACGTTGGAGCCCATTACATTTATGATTTATATGTTTTGCCCTGTCTCTTCCTTATTTTGACAAATTGGAATATTAATGGAAGAAAGATTTTTGCAATCAATTTTTACATCCCACAAACATTTCCTCATGCTTTCTGTTCAGAGATAGAGAAATAACTGTGGAAAGGTAAACAAGCATGAATTGGGTACCTTGCATTCTCTCACCAAGAAAAACTTCACAAATGAAGGAAGTTTTTTAGAAGTCTTGTTTCTTGTTGAAATCAATTTCTGCCTCAAAGTTTTGAGAGGTAAACAAATGACTCCAAAAAATAAGCATTCGTTAACACGGAATAATATGTCGCACAAATAAAAATGTATCACACATTTTAAGAGATGCGTCACAATATGTGCAAAATCAAGGCTGTGCTGTGTGGTTTTTAAACATGTTAAAATATGTGAGAAGTCAATCTGATAAAGTCTATGATCAGTATTTGTTTTGGAGAGCTAAGAAAATTATCTCTGGGGTCCGTTATGGGAGTAAAACTAGACAAAGCAAGATGTTTCCAAGGCCTAGTGTTGTGTGCAGTGTCATAAAGTGATTTTGTTTTTCTTGTGTTTGCCCGGATGCCAGCAGCTGGGGTGATGCAGATCTCAAGTGAGCCGATATGTCTGCCTCCCTCGTACACGGACAGGAAGGCAGACAGACTACTGCCTTGTGCTCTCCAAGGAGGAAAGTGAAAAGGGAGAGGGATTGGCGATGTTCCTTGCATTCAGGAGCAGGTATCACACAGAACAGCCTAAGCATTAGAATGGGAAAGTTGTATTGGCTTACCCATAACAGGTTTTTTTTTTAACGGCCACTCATTCTTTGACACTCCTCTCATTAAGACACGGGTCTGTGTCCCCTCCTCCTGAATCTAGGCGGGCTTGTATTGCTTGGACTAACATAGTATGGCAAAAGTGACCCTATGTGACATTTGAGGCTAGGATAGAAGAGGCCAGGCTGTGTCACCTTCTTTTCCTGGAATGTTGGTCCGGGAGCCCTCAGCCACCACCAGGTAATGAGTCCAGTTCTCCAGAGATGGCCAGGCCAGCGAGTCACACAGCCAACACGCCCAGCTGATCCCGGCTTCCGAACCTCTCCTCCGAAGCATCACACACGTGAGCAAACTCCACACCAGCCTGTCTGCCACGTGAAGTCACTGAAATCCTACATGATGCCACTCAGAACCCAAGAATCACCTGGACGAGCCCTGCCCGAATTCCAGACTCACACATGTGTGAGACATCATAAAATCATCGTTTTAAAGACTAAATTTTGGGGGGGTGGCAATAGGTAACGGGAAAACCATTTTTCTCCCTTAATCTAGAACTCTCTTTAACTGTCCATTTGCAATGATTGGAACCCTCTTGTTTCACTATCTTGTTTTTAAAAACTAATGCAGGCTCCTACAGCACTTAAAGGGAGAATTTGAAAAATTATGCCACTTGAGATGCAGGAAGGAAATTCGGGTTTGTTTGTGGACAGTGGCTGAGAGGGACAGGCAGAGGGACAGTGGGGCTGAGGCCCTGTGGGAAAGTACAGGTCCGCGGGGCTGAGTGGCAGCCAAGGGCTCAAAGAAGTCAGGGCAGGAGAGCCCTAGGAAAAACGCTGTGGGAATCTAGGGGGTGGGGGAGCAAGGGAGCTATAAATAAAAAGTCAAAGCAGAAAAGGAGTCAGCAGCAAGATGACAAAGGGAAGGGTCAACGTGGGAGGGAGCAGGTGGCAGGTGACGAGGAGGGCAGGCTGGAGGAAGGTGAAGAAAGTACCAGAGGGGAGCCAAGGGCTGAGGTTTTCCTCTGCATCTTCCTGTGAACTCTCAGCTCTTTCTTACCAGCCCCAGGCAGTGCCTTCCACATCAGAGCCTTGGATAAATTCGGAAACCACTGAGCTGGTGTAGTTGGGAAGAACAAGGCTTGACAAAGTGTCATCTTTGTGCTTAAAACAGGTGTCCCTTCCATCAAGTAGATGCAGCTCCTTCAGCCTCTATGCCACTCAGTCACCACCTTTGTGCAGTCCACAAACCACACAACTGTACTGGGTGGCCCTGCCTCAGCCCCATGGCATCAATCACCAAGCAATTATCCTCTTGCTAGACTCTTTCATTCTCCATGCGACCCACATCAACTCTCAGGAAAATTCCATTTCCTGCCTGCCTCCAGCCTGCAGCCTGCAGGTACTATCTTGCGAGAGAATGTCTTGCTCCAATCTGTCTAAAAATCCATCAGTTACATATTCCTGAGCAATAACAAGCAGCCGCCCATCCCTGATGTTTGAGTGACTCACACCTGGGGGAGGAAACTCCCACTCTCAACTTCGCCAGCAGGGAACATCAACAGAGGTGTGCTGAGAGACAGCTGCAGATTGGGGAAGAAAAACAAGAGGGTCTCAGGACTTGGAGCTTTGTTAGCCGAAGCATCCCACAAAGACAGAGGACGCCTGCAGCACATAAAGAAAAGACATTCAGGTCCCTACAGTCACTCATTCAATCCTCACCTGGCTCCTTCCTTCACAAACGACAAAAAAAGGAGGAGGTGAGTCGAGCAGTTGCCTAAAATCTGATCAGACACTTCCAACCCTGCTGTCAAACATGCTGGCTGGGTGCGGTGGCTCACGCCTGTAATCCTAGCACTCTGGGAGGCTGAGGTGGGTGGATTGCTCAAGGTCAGGAGTTCGAAACCAGCCTGAGCAAGAGCGAGACCCCGTCTCTACTATGAATAGAAAGAAATTAATTGGCCAACTAGTATATATAGAAAAAATTAGCTGGGGATGGTGGCACATGCCTGTAGTCCCAGCTACTCGGGAGGCTGAGGCAGAAGGATTGCTTGAGCCCAGGAGTTTGAGGTTGCTGTGAGCTAGGCTGATGCCACGGCACTCACTCTAGCCTGGGCAACAAAGCAAGACTCTGTCTCAAAAAAAAAAAAAAATGCTCATTTCTCCATCCATCCGTTTCCAAAGATATCACCCTCATGCCACTCCAAGTTGGTTCTATGGCAACTTATAGAGAAAAAGAGAGATGCTTTGTAGTAACAATAGAACCAAGACTTGATGTTGCATATCTAAGGACAAAAAGTGCACCAGAGAATCGTGTGTGGCTGAGTGGCCAGACACAGCACCGTGAGGTTGAGCCTGATAATACAAATCAAAATGTCAACAGATCCCAGAAAATAGAAGGGCAGAGTCTGAGCAGAGGTGCCAGTCACTTTTATTTAATTCCCTGGCCTGTCTTCCTTCCTCTTCTGGAAATGCAGGTTCAGAGATGGTTATGGTATAATTAAAATCCCCCTGAGAGCATATACATCTCCTTCTCAAAGCTCCTCCCCAGCTTTAAGCATTTTCTTCCATAGATTTTAAGAAATGCAACAATCATTTCATTACATAACAACTAAAACAAGAAGTAGCTTAGATTATCAGTAACTGATAAGCCAGCCTGTTTTACTTTTGCCCACTTTTAAGGGCCTGAGTGTGATGATTATATACTATTTGGTGATAAAAATAAAGATGTTTTGGCTTGGATAATTGTTAGTATTTTCCAGGCTACCTTAGCATTCGTGGTAAGTATTGTCCCACCTGAAACTGATGGAGCTAGTTGAGCAGCATTTCACAATGTCCCAAAAGGCTTCTCTGACTTTGTTATTCCAGAGTTTTCACCTCCTGAAAAAGATCAGAAAAGAGGTCAGTATAAAAATCAACAGGGAAACTATCTTGTTTTACTCGGCTGCCTGTGTTTGCTTGGGTTTCACAGAGAGGAACAAGCAGCTGTCACAGCCAATCACAACGTAGGAGAAGTGGGAGGCACAAGCGGAGAATATTTTTCAGCCAGAGGCTGAGAGGATACTGGTTTAGGAATGAATTATAGGATCAAAGAAGCGCTAACAATGAAAACTTCCATTAAGGAGAGAATAAACTGTGTGAAAAGGTGGCGCAGGTAGATATCCATGGGCTACTTCGGACAGTATCAACTGAACGGTGAGAATGACTGTATTTCCAATTAATCTCATCAAGTAAGAGAAGAAGTTAACAGAGAGGACGTGGGTGGTTCTTCAAGGCCAGAGAGGCCCAGGAGACAGCACCTAGTGGCCCTAGAATAATTCCTCTAGCTCTTTCCATCCTAGCTCTTTCTCTTTGGGAAGGCCAGAGAGGAAACAAGAACTAACACAGTTCCACATGCCCCTGGTTTCAAAGGAAATGGGGACGGATTCAGGATTACGCTCCTGCATTATGGAGGCTGCTCCACACTCATTTAACAGAACCGACACAACACGTTTGTGGGTGAATGAACACAATTGTATATAGACGCATGGAGCTGGCTGGATGGGCTGTTCAGCAGACACCAAAGCTGCACCACAGTCATGATGAGAGACAGAATAATGGCCCCTAAAGGTGTTCAGACCCTAATCCCTGGCACCTGTGAATATGTTGCTTTACATGGCAAAAGTGACCCTGCATAGGTGACCAGGCTAAGGACCATGAGATGGGAGGAGCATCTTGCATGACCCAGGTGGGCCGAATCTAATCCCAGGTATTTGTAAAAGTGAAAAAAAGTTCCCCCTGAGTTCAGTCAAAGGACGATGTGATGGCAGAGAAGAAAGGTGGGAGAAATGAAGCGTTGCTGGCTGTGAAGACGGAGCAAGGGATCCGTGAGCCAGGAAGTGTGGGTAGCCTCTAGGAGCTGGAAAAACACATGGAGACTCCAGGGGGAGAGACAGCCTTGATGACACTCGTGTCAAATGTCTGACTTTTAAAATTCATCAGGTAATAAATTTGTATTGTGTAAGCCACAAAATTTGTGGTCAATTGCTGCAGAAGCAATAGAAAACCAGTAGTCGTGAAGGCTCGCTTCAGTCCAGCCCACACACTTGTCTTTTGATTCTCAAGACATCCTGCCTCCAGCCCTGCCTGGACCCGTCTGCCTGTCGGCAACACCCTCCTCTCTATATCATCCCCTATTCTGATCCTAAATGATCTAAATGCCTCTTTGCGGGCCGGGCGCGGTGGCTCACGCCTGTAATCCTAGCACTCTGGAAGGCCGAGGCGGGCAGATTGCTCGAGGTCAGGAGTTTGAAACCAGCCTGAATAAGAGCAAGACCCTGTCTCTACTATAAATAGAAAGAAATTAAATGGCCAACTAATATATATAGAAAAAATTAGCTGGGCATGGTGGTGCATGCCTGTAGTCCCAGCTACTTGGGAGGCTGAGGCAGTAGGATTGCTTGAGCCCAGGAGTTTGAGGTTGCTGTGAGCCACGGCACTCACTCTAGCCTGGGCAACTAAGCAAGACTCTGTCTCAAAAAAACACAAAAATTAAAAAAAAAAATTAAAAAATAAAAAATAAATTCCTCTTTGCTATCCATGGGTCAGTCCTAAAAACTCAGGTCCAGGTTCAGGTCCTACAGAAAGATGACCTGACCAACCACTCCACCCCCACCTTCCAGCTCTGGTTGTCCTTAAACTCGGGGCATTACCTTCATTGGGAAGCTTTTGCTTGGCATCTTTGTGTCCTTATTTCTATCTTTGGATATGGATAAGGTTGAATTGGGTGTCATCTCTAAGATTTGCATGTCTCCATGATGCAGAACTGTGACTCACAATTTACTAGGGAGCTCATGCCTTGCAGTGGGCCTTACCATAGTCCCTTCACCCTTGTCCCCAAGGTACATCTCTTGTATCTTCTCTTAGCAGTTAGAGACAAGGCTTTCAGTCCAGCCAGCTCCTGAGATGTGTCTGTCGGGGCCCTGCCTCTGTGAGGCAGAGGTCTCTTGGGCTTACTGTTTCAATTCCTAAGCTTCCCTAGATGACACCCTGGAGAATCCAGACAAGAGAGTGCCCTGGTCCAGGACCTCCACTCCCCTCCTCCCTAGATCCCAAAACCCTAGGTCTGGGAGGGAGACAAAATATTTCTCCAAATAGAAGCTCTGGGACGCTGGATCCAGCCCTGGCCACGTACCCAGCCTGCCATAACTTTAGTCCCATTGGGGACATTCCTTTGTCTTTTTTCTGTGCTCTCATTTTTCTTCCATGGTCCTAAGAGGAAGGGAAGGACCACGAGACACTGCCAAGGAACTGATCCTAAGACGCCAGCTGCTTAGGTGTATCTAAGTCTCTATCCCTTTGTTCGTTCAGATCTTTTTCTCAAATGTTACTTCCTTGAAACAGAGGATGTCTCATTATTCCAGGCAGTAACGTCAGTGTCTCAGAAGTCCCCAGAGGGCTCTTTAGAGAACGCCTTGCTGCAGTCTAAGTTTCCCATCCAGCACAAGCTCAGCTTCAAACATCATCAAGAATCAGAGGACAGGAGAGAAAGGCCTTCCTCCCCATCCTGCAGCCCCGCATGGATGCTGCTGCCCCGCGCTTTGTCATGAGACTGGGTAGTCCATGACTTAGAAAACCAGCATGAGAACTGGCGATGTTTTAGCGCACTCATCCGTGCCAGATGCACAAAGCTCCCCTCCGCCCCTGCCAGCTGCAAGACAGACACCACCCAAGGGCAAAGGACCGCATCTCTGATGTCGCTCATGTCACAGAGAGGATCCGAGAGGCAGAAGTCTCCGGGCATGCATACCTAATGAGAGCAGCTTAGGGAGAAGGACCTGTGCTTGGAGGCTAAGGTGAGTGGCGTAAGTTTGTGTTCTCAGGTTGTTGTGCAACACAGATATAACGACTGGGTTTGAATTCTGTCAGCGCTGCTATAGATTTGAGACCTACTGATAAGGTTCATCAGTGGCTTGGGTGCGAGGCTTCTCTAAATCAGAATGCCATTGCTAGGTAGCCAGGACACAGCCACAGGTGAAGCTTTTATGGGGCCAGAGAAAGGAGCAGCGTATGTCTACACACAGCTCCACTCTCTGCACTCCTAACAGTTTGTGTTGTAATGCTTATGTTGTTTTGTGTTTAAAATATGTTAAACTAACCTTTTTTTTTTTTTGAGACAGAGTCTCACTTTATTGCCCAGGCTAGAGTGAGTGCCGTGGCGTTAGCCTAGCTCACAGCAACCTCAAACTCCTGGGCTCAAGCAATCCTTCTGCCTCAGCCTCCCAAGCAACTGGGACTACAGGCATGCATCACCATGCCCGGCTAATTTTTTTCTATATATATTAGTTGGCCAATTAATTTCCTTCTTTTTTTTATAGTAGAGATGGGGTCTCGCTCTTGCTCAGGCTGGTCTCGAACTCCTGAGCTCAAACGATCCGCCCACCTCGGCCTCCTAGAGAGCTAGGATTACAGGCGTGAGCCACCGCGCCCGGCCTAAACTAACCTTTTAGTGAGCCAAAATCCTAAGGACCAGCATAATGCTGTGGAGATAGTCACACATGTGCACACACACACACACACACACACCCCAAGTTGGCACTGAAATGTGAAGAGATGACAGGCGAAGAAAACGTAGGTTTCATGGACAGCCACCGTGATGAGAACGATGACAATGACACGACTGTAGGTTGAGCACCTGGTATGTACCAGGCACTGTTCTAAAAGGTGTACTGGTTTAATTTTACAATCCCTGTAGAGCTGAAGTACGATCATTATCTTCATTTTATAGCTGAGCAAACTGCGACTCAGAGAAGGCAGGTGACGGAGAGGAGCAGATTTATAGCCCGTGACAAGCAGGAGCCAGATGCAAACACAGGCAGGGCCACTCCACCACTCCCGCCCCGCCACCACGGTGGGGAGTGCAGCACCCTTAGGTAGACCTAAGGTAGGTCTACCTTAGGTAGTGTCTGCGTGGGCCTGGCACAGCCGCCGCCTGGCATCCCAGACCTGTCGCCCTGAACTCCTGTGCCCCTTCTGCTCTCAGTATTTGCAAACCCAAAGCAGAGGGCTGCTCTAAAGGAAGCTAAGTTATTGACTCACAACTGTGACTTGCTGCTAATTTCATGATCATAGCTAAGGAAATGTGAATGAAGGAGGGTCCTCAGAGAGACGGCCCAGAAAGATTTGCAGGGACCTTTTAAAAGGGGTCTTAGTGCACAGCCTGTGGGCCAGGACAAGGACGCCCAGCACCGGCCTAAGCATGGGGGGTCTGGGTGTCAGGCACTAATCCGCCCCCTCTCCTTCCCTGATTCTCCCCTCCCCTGTTGGTTCTCCCTTCTCTGTCCCTTCCCTGTTCCTCTCCTGTTTCCTTCTTGTTTTCTCCCTAATGTTGAGGGCTGTGCTGTGTGATCTTTCTCCTCTCTGGCCTTCTCTCTCCCTGTCAGTGGCTAGACACATCTTTCAGCCTGTGACTCCCTGTTTCTCTGTGATTCTCATCTCCTTGTTTTGTTCTCTTTTTATTGTTCTTTCCCTCTGTCCTTCTGTTTGCCTGCTTGCCTTGGCTTCCCTATGCTCTGCTCAGTCCCTGCCTATCCCTGCTTCATGGTCAACGGTCCTCTGTCTTTATCTCTCTGTCTCAGCCTCTGCATCTCTGCCTCTGGTCTCCCTGACTCGCAGGGACCCTGCCCCGGATCATGGCAAATCTGAGCCGACCCTCTGAATTTGTCCTCGTGGGCTTCTCCTCTTTCGGTGAGCTGCAGGTCCTCCTGTATGGCCCCTTCCTCGTGCTCCACCTCCTCGCCTTCATGGGAAACACCATCATCATTGTCATGGTCATAGCTGACACCCACCTACATACGCCCATGTACTTCTTCCTGGGCAATTTTTCCCTGCTGGAGATCTTGGTGACCGTGACTACAGTGCCCAGGATGCTCTCAGACCTGCTGGTCCCCCTCAAAGTCATCTCCTTCACTGGCTGCATGGTCCAGTTCTACTTCTATTTTTCCCTGGGTTCCACCTCCTTCCTCATCCTGGCAGACATGGCCCTTGACCGCTTTGTGGCCATCTGCCACCCACTGCGCTATGGCACTTTGATGAGCTGGGCTGTGTGTGTTCGGCTGGCTGGGGCTGCCTGGGCAGCTCCCCTCCTGGCCATGGTACCCACCGTCCTCTCCCGAGTTCATCTCAGTTATTGCCATGGCAACGTCATTAACCACTTCTTCTGTGACAATGCGCCTCTGCTGCAGCTGTCCTGCTCTGATACCCGCCTGCTGGAATTCTGGGACTTTGTGATGGCCTTGGCCTTTGTCCTCAGCTCCTTCCTGCTGACCCTCATCTCCTACGGCTACATCGTGAGCACTGTGCTGCGGATGCCCTCTGCCAGCGGCCGCCAGAAGGCTTTCTCTACGTGCGGCTCCCACCTCACGCTGGTCTTCATTGGCTACAGCAGCACCATCTTCCTGTACGTCAGGCCTGGCAAAGCGCACTCTGTAGAAGTCAACAAGATCATAGCCTTGGTGACTTCAGTCCTCACCCCCTTCCTCAATCCCTTCATCCTCACCTTCCGAAACGAGACGGTCAGGACAGTGCTCCGGGGGCAGGTGCAGAGGCTGAAAGGCCTTCTCGGGGCACCGTCATGAGCCCGAGGGACCTGGCCGGGCTCGGTCGAGCAGCTCTGTGAGGAGGCAGAGTGCCCGCAGGTGGGAAGACCACTGTCCAGTTTCCTTAAGCTTCTTCCTCTGTGCCTCTGAGTGATGACTACAGTGAGCCCTCGGTGCTACCCCGTCTGGCCCAAAGCCCTCATAGGCCACCGTGGACGTGCTCCCTACGCCCACCAACAGCTATAAGAACTCGGAAAGTAGCCCCGAGCCTGGGGAGCCAGGAGAGGGGCTTTCAGGAAAGAGGAAGGACGTGGGCTTTGCATTCAAGGAAGAGTAGCCAAGAAGTGCTCACTGCGCAAGAGAGGCCTCCCAGCCCCTGTGTGCATGCGTGTGCGTGCAGGTGTGTGTTTTGGGGGTGTGCCTTTCTACCCCATTGTTGAGCACCTGCAGCCTGAGCGCCAGGGCTGCATGAGACCAAGGGAAGGAGCAGCACTTAGCAAACAACATGATTGATTTTCAGTGTGTCTGTGTGTGTGCGTGTGTGTGCATGGAGTTCATCACATAATTGTGCATTTCACCACCATGGAGTGGCCTCTGTGTGTCAGGCACTACAGCAGGTGCAGGGGAAAGAGGTAAAGAAGGCACAGCTGGTCCTTATCCTCTTGGCCTGATGAGAGGAAAGAATGACAAAGAGCTGTTCACGGCACAGAGGGGAAGTGAAAGGAAGGCTTCACAGAAGGCTTGACGAGAGCTCGTGACAGTAACACTAAGACCAGACATCAGGGACATCAGACCAGGTCAAGGGACATCAGATGAGGGACAGCTTCCTGATAAGATGACACCTGAGTGACACGTTGAATATAAGGTAGACACTGTGAGAATACAATTCATCAGGGGCCCTTGCATCTGAGAAAAAGCAAAAACAGAAAAATGAACTTAATTAAAACAAGACATATCTCCGTTGGCGTAAGAAATAAGAGCAAGTCTTTCAGGAATAATGTGGGTTTCAGAGTGGAAATATAGAATTTTAGAAAGATAAAATAAACTTTCCTCCCATATGGTTAGAAACATTCATTTGCCTGAAGGCTGGGATGGTAATAAATCCAGTAAGTTCCTTTGTCCAGCTATTGTGTGTGTGTGTGTGTGTGTGTGTGTGTGTGTGTGTGTGAAATTCGAAATTCCTGGAAACCTACTACGTCCCATATTGCCTCTGGGATGAAACATGCAGCATTGCTCTTCCCTTCTCCAACTATAGCTGAAATTTTAAAAATCTTCCGTTTACTTGGACCTCAGAATAATGGTGTTCCCTTAACTTTCATCTACCCAGAATTTTCTAAAATAGCCCCAATTTAAATTATTCTACCATATTGTTTCTCTAAATAGACTTTAATTTACCAAGCTCCATTCCCCAATTTGTGATATGCAAACTTCAATCAAGAGTGTATTCCTAGCTGCACTTACTTAAAGATCATAAAAACTATGAATGTATCACAAATGTCAAGCTTTTTAAAAAATCTACTATGTGGAAGTAAACAAAGTAGGTAATCACGGGCTGGTTTGGGGGCCACAGGGTCCAGTTGTGGAGACGCAGCTCACTGAGTGGCCCGTTGGTTCTCTTTATATACTTCCCGTCACACCAAACTGACTCCTTCCTAAACCAGGCACTGGATTTCTGCAAGTGAGTTTCTTTCTTGCGGAAATACCCCTCTCCCAAGTCAGAGGGTCTCTTTAGGCTCCAAGTTTCAGTTTCTGGTCCAAAACTTTGCTTGTTTTTTAATTACATACGAGACCAATGACTCTGGTATTTGCTGTTGCTGTTGAACCTATTTATTTTTCTCTGATTATCCCCTGCTCACCACCTCAAAAAGTATGTATTTGTACAATAAATGAAGGGATGATGAATGAGTAAAGAACAATTCTGCTGAAGACACCTTGCTTTTGTGTATTTCATCACTGGACAAACCACTTTCACATATATTTTCCATTTGGTGTCACCCTGCTAACAGCGACCACCCATCATGAGCAAAACACCCTGCTCAGCACTGGCTGTGCAAGATGAAAGAAATGTGCATTCTGGCCTCTAGGGGTTCCACATATACTGAGAGAAAGGGAAAATGCAATTCACTTCAATACATTTGAGTTTGGGGGTTTTCTTATTATCATTAAAAAAAAAATGTTTTCAGCTGGGTGCCGTGGCTCACGTCTGTAATCCTGGCACTCTGGGAGGCCGAGGCGGGAGGATGGCTTGAGCTCAGGAGTTTAACACCAGCCTGAGCAAGAGTGAGACCCCCATCTCTACTAAAAATTAAAAAATCAGCTGGGTGGAGTGGCACATGTGCCTGCAGTCTCAGCTACTCAGGAGGCTGAGGCAGGAGGATCCCTTCAGCCCAGGAGTTTGAGGTTGCTGTGAGTAAGGCTGATGCCACGGCACTCTAGCCGGGGAGGCAGAGCAAGACTCTGTCTGAAAAAAAATGTTTTCCAATACATTTCCATTAGGGGTTTTCCTGCTTGGAATAGAGTACTGTGAGAGATCCCAGAGGGGAAATGCTGATTCTTGGGCTGCAGCACATGGTGTTCCCCACACACGTTCATGGACAGGGGAACTATGGTTGAGGAGATAAATATGTCAGTCAAAGAGATGGCTGAACCTACAGTGAAATCTGGTTCTTCAAACTTCTCTTCCACCTCCCTGTCCTTGGAGTTTCTTCTTCCACCTGGATCAGAAGTTGGAACAACTAAAAGTTGGAATCTCCAGGATCTGAAGCTGTTCAGTTTTGCCTCTTCTAGACCCATATTTAGGGTGCGTCCATCAAGTTCATAGGCCACAGTCTAGTGACGCCTTCGCGGCAGTACTTGTGCGTTTAGTATCCATCACGTGAAACACATTGTCGCAAAGCAACTATAGATCAGTGTCATTTTTAAAGATTTGTGTTTTATTTATCACAATAGCATCTACAAACATTTGAAAGATAGCAAATAATACCTACACATGCAATATATTTTTAATCTGAAGAAATATTTTTATTCAGTTCACATACCATGTTAATTGCATAGCGGAGTCACAGTCCCTTTGCTATAACACCATTTTTCCTGAGAGACAAGAACAATGGATGTGGTTATTATTCGACATAAGGACATTGGACATAGTTGTACAGAAGGCAACAGCCCCCCCACTCCACGGAAGTAGCTTACACTAGAACCTAATTCCAGGGCGTTAGCTGGGCAAGGCTGTTCTTGATAACCAGAACTAATTTAAGTGTAGGCAGAGAGTCAGTGGCAGGATTTCATGACTCTAAAATGCCTGCCCTTCCCTGAAGTATCTTCCCATCCACCCTTCTTTGGTCTGGCATCCCAGCCCCAGTGACGGTGTCTGGCCGGCAACCACTAGAAATAGAGTCCGCTAAGACAAGCATACACTGTCACGCATGTATATCCCAGTGACGAACCAAAAAATGGGCTTATTTCTTCCAGTAGGAGAATCAGTGAACAAGGAATTAAGGGTATGGAAGTTTTGAGGAGGGAAGTTAAAGTAATCAAATCATTTTTCAGAGGAAAGTCAGGCCTGGGTCCTGTGGTGGCTCACAGCAGCTTAAAAACCCCACAAGGATGGGACTTCAGGAGCTCGGCTCGGTGAAAAGGCCTCTAGGTCAAAACTGAAAAATTGCAGTGTTGCCTATAGCGGGCCATATCAATCTAGTCCTTTAAGCATCGTTTGCTGTTGTACATATGGTTTTTACATTATGCTTTCTGATTGCATTTTAAGTATTATATTTTCTTTGAGCATTTCATTTTCTGATGTAAACATGGTTTTCGCCACAATGCCTGACAGGTACGAGGAAAGACGGTAGTCTACGTACGTCCAGTGGTCTGCTGGTAAGTGTTTAACCCCTGGCTCTCCATCTGCTGACTTCTAGCATTTGCCAACTTCCTGGCGGTCAACATTCCCCTCAAGTCCAATTTCAAACGGCCAGCCTGACTTCACAAACTTGCAGTTAGGAGAAGCTTCCCAGCAATACCGCATCAAGCAGAATTTCCACCGTCCTGAGACAAGTGTCATGAACAACCTCAATAGATGGATAGAAGTAAAATGTAGCAAAGTAATTAGGAGTTTTGCATATTTATCACCTTTGCTTTTGGCATAATTTATTTGATTGCAAATGCTTCTTATTTACTTTTTAATAACAGCTGTATATAATTCCTGACAATTTAACAACTGGTTCTGCTCCCAAACATCACTTGCGAATATTCTACCCCAGGGTTTTTTTCCTTTAAATCCCTCTCCCTATTCAGCCCTGCATCTTGGTCTTTCTCCTTCCCTTGAGTTAGACGCATGACAAGTTCAAACCTCATGGCATTGCCCTTATAAGGAAACTTATAAATTCCTCTTTCTGATGGACGCGGGCCCCTCCGAGGGTGAGGGGACCTGCCTGCCCTACTGGCAGCTGGGCAGCACCCCACTGACATCTGTGCTCCTGCCACCTCCTTCACTGGGTGGGAAACTCACCCAGAAGGTCTTGGATTCCCCACCCCTGAGTGTGAGTCCGCAGGACTGTATGTGACACCCTTGTCCTTGTTACGGAGCAAGATAAGCATGACTAAGGAGAGGGGCTGCCACAGAGTCCCCTCCTCTTGCCCTCCGCAGACACAGGAGAGGAGACCAGAAGGCGGATCCCCACCCCTCCGCCCCAGCCCCAAGCCTCCTTCTCATCGGAGGACCTGACCAAAGCAGACCTATAGGACCATAACCCATGACCAGCTCGGCTGCTGACAGAGGGGGAAGCAAGCATTCCAGAAAAGCTAAGTCCCCCGAACTCACTTAGGTTATTTGCAAAATTGAAGGCAGTAAAATTCCAGCACTTAAGGTAAATAGTACTTTTGGTGAATGCGATATAATTACCCTAGCACGCAAAGATTTCCACGCCAATGTCCACTGTAACCACTCAGAAGTTTGTTACAGTCAGATACGTCCTATTATTTCAGTGAGTGGAGCATCTTGCCGAGGACACTTGAAGTCCCCTGAGGGACTTGGGTCTGCTTAGTGACAATACCCAAGGACAGTCTCCAGAAAGTCCACTCATTAATTTCACCTTCTTGGGCTTTTGGTCACCTACACAATACACCATTTTATGTCCATGTTATTTTACATGTTCAGTTGCCTCTCTCGGGAATTTACTTTTCATCTTCTCAGCCTATGAAACTGCTCTTCATACCTCAAAGCTCAACTAAAAGGACAAAAAGTCATTTCAACTTGACTTTCAACTTTACCAGAGAGAATGAGGCACTCCCAGAGTGCTTGGCCTACAGTAGCTAACACATAGTTTTGTCTTCCCACACTAAATTCTGAGCCTAATATATCTTTGTATCTCCTATGCCTAGACTGTGGTAGGCATTCAATAAATCTCTTTAATCATGAGATTTGTATGAATTTGGAACATGAGTTAGCACCGTCACCTAAAACATAGAATGTCACCTTAGTTGATGGGACTAGAGAAGCAGTCAGCAAAGCGAGGGAAGAGGTTTCCCACTGCACTCTATCTCAATTGGTTCTCTAAACTAGGACCCCCACCAGTTCCAAGACCCACATAACAACAGGGGCCAGAAGGAGCAATGTGGATGACAGAAGGTCTAGAAATTGTTCAAGGGCAACATCCCACTTGTAAATCTGAAGGTTTTGGAGGGGAATGTTCAGATGTATTCACCTCTTTGCCAGTCTGCCTTTGTAACTCAAAAAGGCAGAACTTGGGCAATGGTTGAATGTTAGAAGGAGTCACGCTGAGGCTTGACAAAAGGGTTTCATCCTAAAATTTAGAACTGTGTAGCATCCCACAGCTGCGAATGTTCCACCCCCGGACCTGGTTCAGGCAGAGTCTCTAAGCCAGTCTGATCAGCATGTGGCCGTGGGGGTCATTGTGCCCAGAGGGAGATAGGAGGGCCTGCATGACCTACAGTCCCCCTTGCAATTCATGGAGGCCGTGGTTTAGTTACATCATGGCATAAACCTGGGGAGGCTTTTTAACAGCTATTTTGACTCAGAACTGTAATCCTAAGATCCCTTCCAGCAAGTTGGAAACCTCTTTTAAAATTATGTCCTAGTTGATGTCTCCTCCAGAGACCTCATTTGACATTATGCACATCAAAGCTCCCTGCCGCGTTGAGTTGAGTGTATGGAGCCAAGACATCTAGACAGCCCTCGGTCATGTCCACAGGGGATTCCAGCAGCAAGTCAGAGGCTGGGGCATTTGGCTAAAGTCACTCAAGAAGTTTAAAGTCAGACTAGGATGAAAATCTTGGGGGGTTTTATCCTGGTTACTATCTCCAGAAACAAAAGCTGGGATAAAAGTCACCAAGGAAGGTTGGCTTCAACAACAGCAAATGTGTCCCCAAATTCTCTCTACCAGCACCTTTCACATCGTTGAGATTGGGACAAGGACTTTCTTATACGATTTCCTGATTGAAAATCCATCAATAAATTGTCTAGACCAGTGCTGCTCAGGAATCAATGTGCATAGGAATTGCCGGGGACCTTGTAAAAATGCAGACGCTGATTCATTGGCCCCCAGGAAGGGCCCTAGAGTCTGCACTCCAACGGGCTCCCAGGAGACACTGGCAGGGGTCGCACTTTGCACAGCCAGGGACCACAGGCTGCTGAGAATGTGACGCTGTGCGACGCTGGATGTGTAGATGTGACAGGTGAGCACCGTGGAGGCCCAGGGCAGTCACACCTTCCCCCAAAGTGACTGGTCAGAGAGCCCACTCCTGAGCAAACGCTTTGAAAAACTGGCAACAGACTGCCCCAGGCTGTTGACTATTTTTAATTTTTTAAGAGAGACACGAGCAGAGAGGAGAGAGTAGCAGGAAGGAGGCTCCCAGGAGGAAACTCTGATTGATCCGTGTGCTGATTATTTTAGCAGGAGAAGCTGAAGCAAAGTATGTGCATCTCAGAAGGAGATAATTACTTCCCACCTAGCTCTCCAGTTTTTCACCAAGTTTTCAAGGAGGGCAAGTAATTGGTCCCTTGAGAGCTGGAGGAGATAAAGTTCTCAGGTTGAAACTCTGTTTTCCCTGCTGGCCTCTACAGCAGAGTCAGAAGTACCTGCCTACTTTCCGAGAGAGACCCACACACGTGAAAATGTCCTGCGGTAGCTTAAAAAAAAAGCCTCTCTTAGAGATGAAGTGAAAGGCAGCAATAACAAGAGATCGGTGTCTCCAGGCTGCGTACCCCAGGACACGCCCCTACAGCCGCAGGGTTTCTCATAGCCCTGGCTCCGGGTGGTGGCCCCACACTGGGACTCTCCACACTGCCAGTTACAGCTAACGCCTGTCCTCTGGGTAGTCTGTGGACGGAGCGAGCTTCAGAAGAGAGAGGAAGTTTGCACCCATTCTTTGCCCTACTTTGCTAATCCCAGCCCAGTTCAGACTCGATCTGTAAGAAATCAGATACCAGAGCTACTCCTAGCCCCACCGTCTTCCCACAGCTTCCTGCACCACCCACAGATTCCCAAGGAATGCCTTTGCCTCCCTCCCGGTCACCCCCGACACCAGTCCCACTCCATTTCCTTATATGGCTTCTGACATTTTTGCTTTGTCCTCCAGGGGCCCTGGGAACCTGGTGGGGCCGCTCTCAGGAAACCCAACCTCAGAGGGCCTGGGCCACTGGTCGTCCCTCTGGGACTTGGACCCAAGTTCTGCCCTGGGAGGGCAGCAAGTCTGAGAGTGGGGAGACGGCCCAGCTTCCTCCCGTCTTGAGTGCATGAAAATGATCAGGCCTCCACGATGCCCCGCAGGAGGGCTGGGCAAGCGGTTCCCACAGGGTCATTTCCGCTGAAGGACAACAGGCTTTGGGGACAGAGGGATGAAGGGGGCAGCCTGGGTGTGACGGTGCTTCTAACCGGGAGCAGTCCCAGAGAGGGGCCACGGGAGGCACGTGGCTTTTTCTGTGTTCAGAATCCTATCCTAAACCCTGAAGCTAGTTCCTGAGAAAGGGACACATCCAGAATAAAAGTAGTGCACAAAGAAATGTAAAAACATGTAAGTAAAACCATAGAGCCAGACTAAGGAGGAGAGATTTTAATAGGACATTTTAATAATAATGGCTGAACTTACTGAGCCCTCCCTGTGTACCAGGCCCTGCACTAAGAGCTTTTTTGGGGTCACCTCATTTGATTGATATCACCCCTTGGCTCACTCCAAACTATCCATCCGTTGGCTATCTCAGACTCACAGACACTTGCCTCTGAGGGGTCTATTGATAACGACGTGTGTCTACGAGCTCCCTGTAACTAGGCGCAGACTTGCACAAAGATGAGGGAACAGGAGAGATGGAGAAAGGGGAGACTAGGGAGCTGCAGCCGGGGCACCCGCATGTCCACCTGCAGGAAGGGCCTTTGCTCCTCATGGCTGGATAGCTGCTCTCCAGCCCTGTCACCTGGCGGCTGCTGGGTCTCCGGGGAGGATCCTTTTGGTCATATCCTCCATCACCTCTTTGACCTTCTCATTCCGGAAGGTGAAGATGAAGGGGTTGAGGAAAGGGGTCACCACGGCAGTCATCAGGGCCACCACCTTGTTGAGGTGTGTGGAGTGGCCCTTGCCTGGCCTCACGTAGATGAAGATGGCACTGCCGTAGCCCAGGACCACCACGGTGAGGTGGGAGGCGCAGGTGGAGAAGGCCTTGTGCCGACCAGAGGAGGAGGGGATGCGCAGCACCGCAGCCACAATGAGGACGTAGGACACGAGGATGAGCAGCATGGTGGCCAACACAAAGAGCAAGGACAGGAAGAAGTCTAAGCGCTCGATGTGGCGGGTGTCGGAGCAGGAGAGCTTGAGGAGCGGGGCAGAGTCACAGAAGTAGTGGTCGATGACTTTGGGGCCGCAGAACCAGAGCCTCGTTTTCTGCAGAGTTGGGGAGACGATGGAGAGGAACCCCACCGCCCAGCAGGCCACCACCAGCTTCACGCAAACAGGACGGCTCATGATGGTGGGGTAGTGCAGAGGGCGGCAGATGGCCACATAGCGATCAAAGGCCATGGCTGTGAGGATGAGGAAGGTAGTGGAGCCCAGGGAGAAGTAGAAGAAAGACTGGGTGAGGCATTCGGCCAGGGACATGGTCTTATGAGTGGACAGCAGGTCTGCCAGCATCCTAGGCACCACGGTGGAAGTGACCAGCATCTCCATGAAGGAGAAGTTGCAGAGGAAGAAGTACATGGGTGAGTGCAGGCGGGAGTCCAGGCAGGTGAGGGTGATGATGGCCAGGTTGCCCAGCACTGTCAGCACGTATATCGGCAGGATGAGAGCAAACAGGAGAACCTGGAACTCGTGGAGATGAGAAAATCCCAGGAGCACAAATTCCCTGACAATGCTGTGGTTGCTCATTGCACCTGACACTGGTTCTCTGTGATACCTGTGAGAGGTCAGGAAATCTTAGTGGAAAATCACCATCAACCTCTCTCTCGGCCAACTGGCTGGCCTGGCTTTCCAAGCAAGCTAGCCTACGTGCACAGTTAATCTCAGCGTCCAGAAGACACACCCCCAAAGGAAAGGAGTTTCTCTGGGGCAAGGAACAGCCCAGCTAGGATGGATGGGTTTATGAATTGACCACCTCTAAAGTATCACCACTCCTAAACTCTGCCTCATCTGTCTTCTACGAACTCCTGATATTATTCGACGCATGTATTAAGCTCCAGCTCTGTGCAAGACATTTGGCTGGGTCTGAGGATAAAGTGGTAAACACTTCCTAACTGCCAAAATTAATAGTCCGTTGATCAAATAACAGGAGCTGTTTATTGTTCTTTCTCTGTGCCAGGAACTGTGCTGGGCACCTCATACATTAATTCCTTCCATCTTTTGTGTTCAATCTTCATCCTCTTTTTCTTCTCAGTAACATTTCAGGCTACAGATAACCCATTTTTGCAACCACTTCCACCCTTGGCTGCAAGGACACGGCACTCTATAAATTCTCCTACAGTTCTGGCTTCCCTTGCCTGGCTCTGGCTCCCTGTGTTCCTGCCATTTTTCGATGGCATTTTTCTTCTCATCCTTTAGTTTTAAAAATTTCTCTATTCTCTCCTTCGGAAATATCACCACCTTCTTTAACCAAAGCAACCCTGAAAATATAAATGAGCCTTAAATCTGGATTTGTATCTTCCTCTGAGCCCCAGCCCATGTCTCTACCCACCTGAGGACGATAACACACTCTGGACGGGTCTAGAGGTACACACCATCCTCCCCTCCCCCAAATACCCTGTTCATGGCTCCCAGTTCCCCACTCGTCTGGGCTCAGAACTGGAAGGCATCTCTGATTTTATCTTCTCTCTCCTAAACCACTTCAACTGCTGCCCTTGGGAATATTTTTTTTTCATCCAGTCTCCCCCCCTTTTTTTTTTTATCCATAGCCACCACCCTAGTTCAAGGGGTTATTCCCTCTTAATCATCAAGACAAAATTCCTAATAGTTTTCTTATTTGTAGATCCCCCTATCTCTAATTATCCATGGGCTGTACTGCTATTATATTTATTTTTCTAAGTTATTATGTCTACCAGCTCTTTTTAATAATCTGAAGTAATGTGATTCATATATGCATTACTCTCAAAATTGATTGAATTAGCTAGCTATCTATTTTGTACAGAAAAAGACTGGAAGGAAGAATTTTAAAATATTAATAGTGGCTATATCTGGGTTTTAGTCATTTACATCTTAAAAATTTTTGTATTGAAGTTTTATGTGCCTAAGGCTCACAGCATGATGTTTTGATACACATACACAAAGTGAACTGACTACCGCAGTCACGCTAATTAAAACATCCATCTTTTCACATAGTTGCCTCTTTTTTTGTGATGAGAACATCTAAGATTTATCCTCTTAGGAAATTTCAAGTATACAGTACAATCCTTACTTACAGTACCCATGCTGCACAATGATCTCTAGAATGTACTCATCCTGTACAACTAGAACTTGCTACCCTTAGTTCTACTATATATACTTGTTTGTTTCCAAATTCTCTTCATTCGAGTTTGAATTTCCTTCATATATTGCTTTGGTGATCAGAAGGAAAAAGTTGACAACAACAACAGTAACATCATCCGTTCCTGTGTCAACCAAATCGAGCACAACCCTCCCTGCAACCTCTGCTCTCCAGGGCTCTGCTCATCCCCAGCCACGGCCCTGGCTTTACCCTCTACACCTCCTCCTTGCTGTCACCAAACTGGGCCACTTGCTGTTCTCCACTCTGCTCTCACACCCGTCCCTGGTGGATGCCTGTCCCTGGAATACCCTGCCTGCCATCTTTGGCTGGCGAATTCTTAATCACCCACGGGGGACTGTCTTGAATGTCCCCTCCTTTAGGAAGCTTCCTCCCCCATCCGGATGTGAAGCCATCCTGCCGGGGAGTCTCAATCGGGAAAGTTAGCACATCCCGCCTTGCGATAATTATTCGTGTGCCAGTCACACCTCCAAGCCTAGATTCCTGGTTTCTTAGGGGCATGACTCTCTTTTCATTTTATAACTTTCACGGTGCCCTGTAACATGTTTACACGGTGTAACTCCTCAGTTTTAGTTAAACAGATGAATGAGCACATCTGCTGGGTTTTCATTCCTACTCCTGAGAAGGAAAGTTGCCAAAGGGAAAGTCCGATTTCTTTTCATGATGATGATGTGTGTGTGTGCATTGTGCACTTGAACAGAAGGTAATGGGGTAATCGTGACTCATGATTTCTTCCCAGGAAACTAAGATGCGACCAATCCCAGAAAGGTCTGGGCAGCATTCTGTAATCAAACACACTATTTTCTGCAGCAAAGAATACAAATATTTACACTAAATGATGTAAATAAAGGCAAAAATACCCTCACGTTAATTATTTCAGATCAGGCTTCGCTGTCTAATTAGCTTGACATGAAATTTAAAAAGAGCTTTCTGTTTTCAAAGCATTTTGAAGACAGAATGGTGGATAAGGGTTGGCAATGGCAGGCCCCACCCGTGGAGCGCCCGCCATGCATGGGTTCCTGTGCCACAACGAGGCTGTGAAATAGTCGCCAGCTCCCCACCACAGGCGACAGAGGCTGAGGCTTGGGACGTTTGAGGCTCTCAAGTCCGGATCACAGTGAATAAATGCTGAGCTGGGGTTTGAACCCATGGCTTTCTAACCCCAATACCCGTTTGTAGTAATCAAAACTACGAATGTGTGGAATATGCAAGATGGTCAGCCAAGCACAGCGCCTTCTCAATCTCTGAATGCAGGATTTGAAGCCTGTTGCATGTATCTACAAACAGCAAAAGTGCTCCAGGAATGGCAAGGGAAGGGAGGCATTGCATTTCCACAATCGGCTGTGGGCTGTCCACGAGGAGTGAGAGATGAGAGGATGTCCCTTTCCTAGCAGAAAGATCTAACATGAGTCTCAACTGCTACCGCAGGATAATTGGAGTTTCTCCAGACAGGATCAGCCATCAGCCCTCTGCCTCTCGGTGGGAATGCACGGCCAGCCAGGCACCCAGGGAGCCGCTGCTCCTCCAGTGGTCACACCCCGATCGTGATCTCACCCTCATTGTCCCCGTGCTGATGTGTCTCATATACTGCAGGTGTTATAAATCCCTGAGCCACAGTGAGGAATTCAACTCATGGGCCTATTTTGTGTTTTATTGGCCCACCTGCCACCCAGAAAGCGACATCTTTCTTAACTGATAGGTTTTAGTGACATCGCATCCTGGGGTTCTACAATTTAAAACACTGAAGCCTTGGAATCAGCGGTCAAAGATAGCCCTGGCTCTATACCATGCCAGGTGGCCTCCCCTTCAAACTGGCCTCCCCTTCAAACCGGCCTCCAGCACAGCCCCTGTTATTGTGCCCTCAGCCTCGACCCCTCACCCCAGCACCTCTTGCCTTCCTCTTCCCAGCCTCCTTCCAGCCTCCTGTACTTTTCACTCTTAGTCTTTCCTCTTCCGATCTGAGATCTGCCTGCCTCCCCTCTCAGGCTTGATGACTGGTGCTCTCCTCTTCATCTATAATTCATACCAACCATTCCTTCTTGCTGCCTTGAGACTCTGGGCCACAACTCCTCCGACTCCAACTCCCCGGTCTGGAGCCCGCCACTCAGGACAGGCTCCTGGAGTATGTTTCAGGACCTTCTGTACTTGTTCAATAATTTTATATTCCAAGTTTATATTTTACAAAACCGATTGTTTAGTTCAAGCAAAGTTAACATAGGTAAAGTCTAACTCGAATGTAGAATAGACTTCTGTCTGCATCAGGATCTCCTGCAGAACAGCTTTCTCTCAGTGCAGCCTCTGCGGCAGCCTTTGGAACATTCCTTGCCCTGCTGCAGAACAGATCTTCTCTCAGGCCCAAGACTCCTACATGCCCGTGACTCAGGCAAACCAGGAGATGATCCCTGTCCTATCAAAAGAGACCAAGCGCGTGGCCCCTGCTGCTACAGAGCAGCCTGGCCAAGGCTGTGGTTGGCCATTCAGCACATGCTTTGGACACGGTCACATGTCAACTGCACTTGATGGCCTGGACTCCCCAGGGTCCCTAACTCAGCTTCCCTGACTCGTTCCTGTGAAGAATCCTTGCTGATACGAGATCCTATTCACCTCTCTCCGGATCCTTCACACTGCAGGCTTTGCAGTTCAGGGCTCTGTTAAAATGTCAAATAGCACATAGTGTGCCCATCCCCCTATAGCATGATAACCCTCCAGAGACATGGCACCCACTTGAAAGTCCCTTCCTGGTCATGCACCTTTCTCTCTCCCACATCCACCCTCTTGGTCCTCCTAGGTGAATTATCCCTGTGCCTTTTGACTTCTGAAACAACTTCCCCACCCCAGGAAATGACTCTTTTTTTTTTCAAACACATTGGGAGTGCAGAGGAGCAGCAGTGCTGTCCCTCGCTTGGCTCTTTGTAGCAGTCATTTTGATCATCAGTGTCCTGGACACGGTGAGCCCCTCAGTGGCATTTCATAATTGGGAGAGAGCAGGTGAGGACCAGGAGAGAGGGGACGGCAGAGGAAGCATCTGAGCATCCCTTGCTGATGCCAGGCCTTTGCAACGGGCAGGCAGCAGGAGAGGGGGACACAGAGGTGGGCAGCACCCTAGGGCAGGCAGATGGACTGGCAGCAAGAATTAGAGGCAAAGGATGATGCAGGAGGACCATGTGCAGAGCAGGCAAGGGTCTAGGGAGGCCCAAGGAAAAGAAAGAGACACGCCAGGAAGGACCTAGGTTGAGCTTCTCCAACCCCAGTCTCAGAAAGGGGTGGGTTGCGGGGACAGAGACTCTTCTTCCCCAGAGTGAGGGCAAGATGGGATCAGGCAGGGAGTGGGGTCCTGTCATGATGGGACTGACTGCTGCACCCCACACCAGCACCAGCACCATGAGCAGGACACAGGCAACTCAAACCATCCATCCACCTGTTCATTATTCACTCAGAAAGACAAGCTGGCCTGCACCAGGTGTGCTGCTGCTCTGGAATACAGTAGCAGCAAAACAGTCCTGTGGTTCTGCAGGAAATTGGGAAAACAGACAGTAAATAAGTTTAAAATGATAGATCGTGACAGGTGTTGTGATGGCAATGAAGGGCGACAGAGCCAGAGGGGAGGGGGGACTCACCAGCGCCAGATCATGTCCTGCCACCCAGGTCCAGAGGCAGGACCTGGAGCTCCCACACTGTGGACAGCAGGGTCAGTGCAGCCGGTTGAATGGGACAAAGAGGCCCCCCTCAAACTCCCCGCAGGTGCAGTCCCAAACCTGGGACCTCTGGGGCAGTCGGCAAGAGAAAGAAACAATACAACTGCCAGGATGGAGACACCCCACCCCGCCCAGGCCCGCTCTCTCTCGCTCCTTCCTCCCGCTATCCAGGCGCTCTTGGTGCTGGGAGACCTCGAACTGAAACACACCCAGAAAGGTGGAAGCCTCCCCCAGCTCAGTGCTTACGGCATGCTCAAGCTGGGTCTGGAATAGGAGCACGACAGCGGCTCCCAGGGAGCAGCTGCCTCCACGGGGGACTTGGGCATATCCCAGCACCAGCCTCGGTTTGGGAAATGTGAGCTCCTGGGGACAGGAAGCCCCCAGGGGATAGTGACTGTTTTCTCTCACACTTTCCTGCCTGCTGTGGGCACAGAGCCCAGGGCAGCCCTGTCTGCCCTGAGATCTGTGCTGGAGTGAGGAGAAGGGAGGGGAGGGCCAGGGAGCTGGCACCAGTTGCTTTAGATGCAGACAAGCCAGGAGCAAAGACAATGCGTAAGAATTCTCCTTATCTCTGGTCACCTGTAGGAAAAAACCAAGTGCACTGTCTTGTTGTTTTTCTCATAAACTAAGAATAAAAGGAATGCTGAAGTAAGAAAAATATCCCTTTTCAGAAAAAGAAAAAGACCAGGGCCTGTGCATCAAGATATTGTGTAGACCAAAATAAGAAATTAGGGGCCTGTTTACAATTATGAAATGGCAATTGTATATATGTATTTATGTGTGTGTGTATAGACATACATATATACACACACACACACACACACAGAAATGCACACAAGGACTGTCTGGAAAGTATCCAGCCATTATTAATAAAAGAAGAATGGGCACATGGATGGATACTTTCCGGACAGCCCTTGTAAATACACACAGACCCCCATCCATACATACAGAGAAAGAAAATATATGTGTTTATATGTGAAAAAAAATTGTTGTTAATTCGTAATTTTACATATTATAGGGTTTTATGAAAAATGAAAAAAGTGCAGCAATAGAACACTAATAAAAATAGAATTCCATTATTGTGAATAACAAAACCAAAGGGATTTTGTATCTCTTTATTGGCAAGACTGACTTCCCTGACTTCTCCACCAACCTAAGGATGTGCATCACTTAGAGTGCCTAAGGATGTATCACTCCAGAAGTTTACACAGTCCTTCTCTCTTGTCCCTTGCTCTATTTCATGGTAGTAACAGTTTTATCACATGCTTCCCACAGACATTGTCTCATTTGATTCTCTCTGTAGCCCTGTGTAGCAGCTGATGTTGGTGTCTCCATTTCCCTACTGATAGCATAAAGGAAGCCTTTGCTCTGGGCCACATACCTAGTGAGTGGTATCTGGGTTTGATCCCCAGAGAACAGAGTTTAGGGGATCCTGGGCTTGTGTAGTTGGAACTTTTATGGAATGTGACCTTGCACACACTCTACATTGACATTCCTCATTTGCCTTTTACGTGCCAGACTCAGATTTTTATATATTTGCTGATCAGTGAGTAATTCAAGTATTGCTACCAAAAGTTTGGCAGAATGAGGACAAGTGGTTTGAGAAGGAGGAAAGGGAGGTTTATTCATTTGCCAGCAAATGAGGAAAAGGCAGGCTTGAGTCTTAAAGTACCAATTTTCCTATCTACAAGCAGAAATACAGAGGTTTCAAAGGGAGGGTTTTCAGCTTCAGGGTACTGTTGTTTAACTACAGTTGGCGGTTCTGATTGATCCCATCTCCCCATCTCCAGTGAAGACAATCTTGTGACTTTTGCCTGGACAGTTCTGTTTAGCCACCTCCTGTGGTACAAAGAACAAAAGACAGACACTCCCCTGCCCCTCCTGACCTTTGGCCTGGGGAAGGGATGCAGATTTTAATTCCCAAAAAGAGTGGGGGAGGTTTTAAAGAGACAGCTCAGCTCATAAGACATTTTTACCCCTTTCCAGGCCATTCCCTCCATTACAGTATCATATATAGTATCACCTGCCCTAATGGTTCATCTTGGTCTGTTCAATTATTTAACTATTTTAATTAGAAATCATAAAATGTGAAAATGGAAACTGGGCTTGGTGAGCTTCTATTTGCATAATGCATTTACATGAGAATTTTGACAAAACCACAACAAGTATACACAATACATCTGTCTCAAAGATTGATCCCAGGGTGGAATTCCATGAACATGTATCTAAGTTTCAGAAGAAAGGGTCGGAGGCAGAGTTTAAAGGAAATACAATAGTCATGCTTCTGAGCGCTATCTCTCACTCTCCTCTTCTAACCTTCTCATCCTTTCCCTAAGTACAAGGGAAAATATGTCTTTCCGGCTGGAGCTTCAGATCTCTGGTTGGGCTCATGTAAGATTTGGTGATGTTTACAACCGCCACCACTCTAACAATCGAATGACAAAACGGAGAGGGGTTTTGAACCCTCAAATCATTTTTAAGCAGTTCTGCAACATATTTCATATGTGTGTAGAAGCTGCAAATGACCCATCTGAGGCTAAAAAGGGAGATTGAGAGATTGAGGTGAAGTGGAAAAATTGGGGGCATAGGGATTGTTTAGGAAACAATCCAAAAGAGCATTAATGAGCTGAAAGAAGTCAGAGTGCTGTGATAATCAGCCTGAGAGGAAGACACCAAAGACAGGAGGGGAGAAGAAATGGAGCAAAACCACTAGAGAGATTCTGGCGTGAGCTGCCTGAGGCAGGGCGCTGGGCACAAAGAACGTTAGTGACTATTCCGAGTGCCCAGAGCCCGAGGGCAGAGCTCAAGGATGGATCTGCAGCTGCAGCAGGAAAAACAAATTGTTCCCATACATTTGGGGGACAAAGAAGCTAAAAAAAGAGTGATGGCAACAGAGAGAACAATAACACGAGCAAGTAAATGAGCTCTTCCTGGTGCGAGGGTGACAGATGTCCTAACTAAATGACCCCAAACCATGATAAGGGAGGATGAAATCAAGGAGTATGCCAATGGCTGCCTACCTGTAAAGATGACGGTCCCGTAATTTATCTCAACTGTATGTAAACTCTGCCTACATCTCCTTATGCTGTTCTGCCTGTGAGCTTATCCTGAGCTTGTTGCATTTCCTGGCAGTTGGTAGATAAATGTAGAAAGCTGGGAATTGTAGGACACTGTTAAAGCAAAAGAAAATTCCTGGCTGGGCGTGGTGGCTCATGCCTGTAATCCTAGCTCTCTGGAAGGTCAAGGTGGGAGGATCACTTGAGCTCAGGAGTTCAAGACCAGCCTGAGCAAGAGCATGACCACGTTTCTACTAAAAATACAAAAACTAGCAAGGCGTCATGGTGTGTGCCTATAATCCCAACTACTGCAGAGGCTGAGCCAGGAGGATCCCTTGAGCCCAGGAGCTGGAGGTGGCTGTGCCATCATTGCATTCCACCCAAGGTGACAGAGCGAGACTCTGTTTCCAAAAGAAAAAAAAAAAAAATTGCCTTTTCTGATGTATTCCCCCTTTCTGTTGTGTAGTTAATAAAAAAAATTTCCAAAACCAACGGGGTAAAAATTTGACTGGAAGAGGATCCTGAATCTAGAGCTGCTTAAGGATGGTCTGGTGCAGCACTGATGTGCTTGGAGGGGAACACTTCGTAGGTAGGTACCTGTCATTGTTAAGGGCCATCTCAGGAATTTTAGAGAGTTGCGGAACTATGGCGATAGGCCCATGAATGGGTGCAATTTCTATGCTCTGGCTTTTATGGGGCTAATTATTCTACCTCCTTGTGGACGTAGAGCCTAAACAAATAAGTGGAAAGAAGTTATCTCCTCTGAGGTGCAGTATACCTTTGCATATCCCCTCCTACTAAAATAATAATCCTCTCCCAACCACCACCCTTCCATCTGTACCTGAGCAAGACCTGCACACGTGCACACAAACACACTCACACACACTTGATTCCATCTTCTCCCAAGCTTTTACCTTCTCCTGGATCTTTTACCTGCTATGGCTGGCTTGGCCCCATGTCTGAGACATCAGGTGTCCTTCCTCCACAACCTCTAGGGAGCCTCAAGAATCATCAACAACGCAACTGATTTGAGTTCTTTATTAACCCTCAAATCAAATTCACAAACTTCACTCTGGCAGAAGTTGTGTTCTAACTGCCTCCTTGCCATCTGCTGATCTAATAACATGCTTAATTCGTCTCTGCCATTCTCTATTACCAACAGAACCTCTGCTCCTGTCTGGTAAACCGGTTTACCCTCTTCACCATGACTTGCTCTCTCTGCTTGCAACCCTGCTAAGTCACTTCCTTCCCCTAGGAATGCTGTATCACAGCACCCTCCCCTACCTTTTAGTCTACTACACACACACAAAAGTACTAGTCCTTTCCACTATCATAGAAACCCCAGCTGGTAATGTCATTTCATTTTGATCTTCTATTTAGCACTTAGGGACTTAGATGACACAAGTGTTGAACCCACTTTAACATTTTACAGAGGTTGAGAGGAAAGAAGAAATGCAATTAGTAGGGAATAAGAAATTAATGAGAATTAATAAAGAAGCTAGTATACTATCATTCTTAGATATCCAGAAAATTAAATTACCCATAATGAGAACAGACAGCTCATTAAGGATTTTCTTCATCCCAAACAATCGCAGCACCCCCTGAAGAGGCAAGCCTTTGCAGGTCCCCACTCAGCTCTTAGCTTCCCGTGCCTGGAACTATTTCTAAAGGAGTGAGCATCATTATTGCCATGAGTCACACATGCTGACAGGGAAATTGCCATGGAGGGGATATGCTTCTCCAGAAGGGCGCTAAACGCTTATTATAGCAAAATCATGTATGTCTGACGATAGCCTCCTAGCAAATAATTGAACATTATTTAGCAAAAAACACTTAGAAACAAATGGAAGTTTTAAGAATTTAAGGCAATAGCAGCTTTGTTTCAGGAAATTTAGGTTCAGACAGTAAAAGTATAAGTTATAGGATAAGAAAACTGAGATTGTGACCTAAATTTACAAATGTCTTATAAACATAAAGAGCCTATTGGCCTCTGCACCTCCCTAACACATTCGCCTGTCTCCGCGGAGGAGCCAAAGTCAAGAATTATCCTGCCAGACTCTTTTCAGCCACCTGCTTTCTGGCTCCACAAAGGAGCTAAGCAAAAACCTCTGCCTCTCCCCACTACTTTGTCCTTCACCTCTTAGGGCCCTCAGGCATTCTTTCTCACACTCAAATCTGCATCTTCATTTACCACAAACTTTGCAGCTCCCATAACACTCCTTCTCTCTCCCTTTTTTTGTTTGTTAGTCCAAAGTCTCCCATGCCAGGACCAAAGTGTACAAGAGTGGTGATAGCAATGTGTCTAATGAGGAAAAAGAATAACAAAAAGGAATAATTTGTGCTTTTTTGGATTATCAGAAGATAGAAATAAAAGTCACTTGTAATTCTTCTCCCCAAAGAATATGAAAGTTGCCATTTTGGAAAGTCATAGGTTTTGAAAAAAATTGAAAATGACAAGTCATCCAAGGAATCATCCCATAGCCCCCTGGGCATGTGTGGAAAGTCCCTGTGAAGGACCAAGAAACTTCCCATCGCTGTCCTTAGTCTCTATTTAGTAATCTACTTTTTAGAAAGCATCAACTTTCCACATTGAATGCTTTTTTCTAAATGCTTTGTTTTTCAGGTTTGTTTAATTACAAGCCTTGCATAAAAAAGTCAAATATTTTTTAAAATTTTATTTTTAACTGGCAAATAATAATTGTATATATTTATGGGGTACAATGCGATGTTTTAATGTATGTATGTGGAATGTATTCCAATGTATGTGGAATGTTCTGAAATCAGCTTATTATTCAGTTAGGTTTATTTAGCCCTGAGGTTTTTTGGAAACTTTACCACATTTTTTCCTTGGGGAGATGTGATCTAAATTTAAAAAATAAAAATTAACAAGCTTCTTCCAATCATAAGCTTTGGACTGCCTGTCTATTATTGCTCATTCTTTGATAATTTGTTTCATATTCCTTTGACATTTCACCTAGCCAGAGTAAGAACTATTTCTTCTCCATTACACAGTGGTACATCAAGGTAAGACCAATCAAGACCGTTATTATTCCACTAGTTTGGAAGGTGTTGCAATGAAGATGTGGAGTACAAACTCTGCCTCATTGCCTACAGTTCACAGACTAAATTTCCCAACATCTTCCTTATCTCTCTTGCTGTTGTCCCTAAATAAAATTGTGCATCTACTGGGGCCATGTCCCCAAGCTTCAGCCTTCTTCACAAACCTCTTCTGTCCCTTCAGTGCCTCAAGGGTCTGCTTAGAAATAACAAATCCTGGAGGTAAAGAAAGACATGATCTAAATGGCCCAGCAGATTAAGAGCAGGGCTAGAAGCATAAGTTCCACAGACTTGCATCAGTAAGTTGAATGTCACCAGTTCTGATTATTTAACGACATCCAAGGACACAAGTCGTTGAAATGGAGTTCAGGCAAAAGTCAATGGAGTTGAGAAAATCAAGAGAAGCTGAGGAGTTGAAAGGGTTGTGTGGAAGTTATGTAGGACGATTGCAGAATTCAGGATGAAAAAGATAATTTTCAGCCACATGCCAAAATTTTCAATGAGTAAGGAGGATTGATCAATAGATTTCAGGAAGGGAGAGAAGTGGATGTAATCAATGAAGTGAGCACCGAAGTAGGAGAGATTTTTACATCAATATCTAAAAGAATCAGCTCAGACATCATCTTTTCCAAGAAGCCTGTTCAGACTCTGCCTCTGCTAATTGTATGAAGTGAATTTTGAATGTTTCCACAGCACTCTTCAAGTTTCTACTGTATCACATACCAAGAGGTGTCTTTTAGTTTATATTTCCTCTAGACTATGAGCCTTCCTGTTACCTGGTGTGTAGAAGGGCCAGCTAAAAATCTATTGTACTGAACTTCCCCACTGTCCTCTAGTGCCTCCGAAAGTGCAGTTTGTATTGATGGTTTTCTCATCACCCTCGCCTATTCCAGATGTCCAAACAAATAAAGTCATTACAGAGGATGTTCAACAAATCACTGTAGATATTAAAAAGAGTTCATGAGTGTTGAACTTCGTGTCTCAACTATCAATTTCAATATCCTGGTTGTGATATCAAACTACAGTTTTTCAAGAGGCTACCATTGAGGGAAACTGGATTAAGGGCACATGGGTACTTTCTGTACTATTTATTACAAATTCATGTGAATTTACTATTATTTTAAAACCAAAATATTCACACGCAAAATGTGTTTTCCAGGAACATATACAGAAAATAGGCACTAAACAGACTAGAGTGACTATGTACTGGTAGGGAATGTGAGAGAAACAGGAGTGAGGATGAGGATAAAGGATATATGTTGTCAATAAAAAGGAAAAGCTTTAAATTATTTTTAAGAAACACTCTCACTGCAGTTGATTCACTCTTAGCTCATTACTGGTTATCCGGTGAGCCAGTAATAGACTGCTGAACAGAATCATTACTGTGGAATCTGATTCCCTACAGAATGCATCCAAAGTCATAGATTGGGGGTTGTAGCCAAAAAAAGAAAAAAGAAAAAACCTCTCTATCATATGAAGTTTATATCATGCCCATGGAACTCCAGATATAGTCATAGGCATTACACAATTGATTCGAGTTGGCAAAATGTAGTTTCAGGCCAGACGAGGTGGCTCACACCTGTAATCCTACCAGTCTGGGAGGCCGAGGCAGGAGGATCACTTGAGGTCAGGATTTTGAGACCAGCCTGAGCAAGAGTGAGACCCCACCTCTACTAAAAATAGAAAAATTAGCCAGGCATGGTGGTGTATGCCTGTAGTCCCAGCTACCCAGGAGGCTGAGGCAGGAGGATCGCTTGAGCCCAGGAGTTTGAGGTTGCTGTGAGCTAGGCTGATGCTACAGCACTCACTCTAGCCTGGGCAACAGAGTGAGACTCTGTCTCAACAACGACAATATATATATATATATATATATATAGTTTCATTTTAATTCCAGGTGTCCTGTATTCACACATCAACTGATGCAATTGTATTTACACATCCACTGATGAGTCATTGTTTATGAAAACCACTGTCACTATGGTAATAGTTAAGTTTACATTGCAAATGTAACTGCATGTTTTCTGCAGTTACACTAACTGGCTCATTTTAATTGCTTGGATAATTAACTTGTAAAGGCACATTGCCATCAAAAAACAATACAAGTTCAGTTTAATAAACTAATTGTCTTACTATTTATGTCTTTTAGTTCTCCTATTAATTTTTGCTTTCATAGCATTATGTTTAAAGACAGAAAAGGAGAATTTTGTGGTAAGGATTTTTAGTAGAAATCTTAAATAAGAAATTACTGGAGAAAATTGCTTGCAACCTTCAGATCCAATTCTGGAAAGGTTTTATTATGTTTAATCAACATTTTGGGGGCATATGAGAAAATGGAAAAGTTCAACAAACTCAGGCCCATTTGATCTTTAAGAATGTATTCATTCAAGAAGCATCTATTCAACAACTGCTATAGGCTGGGAACTATATTAGATACTAGTAAAAAAAAATGTAAATGACACAAAATCTCTATCCTCAAGGAGCTCAAAATCTAATAAAGAAGACAAGTAAACAGAAAATTACCATTTAACATGAAAAGGAATAAATAAAGATATGGATCAAAATCCTGTGTAAGTAAAGAGTAAGGTAAGAGAGGGTTGTCACTTGTTCTGGGGTAGCCAGGTGGGAGTGACATTCACACTTCTTTCTTTGGTCCTTCTTTAAAAAGGACCAAAGAAAATTAAATATCTAGGAGTATCTTCTGTTACTTAACAAAAGATACAAAAGATTTATACAAGGAGAACTATGAAACACTAAAAAAAGAAATTGCAGATGATTTAAACAGATGGGAAAATCTACCTTGTTCATGGATTGGTAGAATCAATATCGTTAAAATGTCAATATTACCTAAAGTGATCTACAGAATCGATTCAATACCCATCAGACTACCACCAGCATTCTTTACAGATCTAGAAAAAATAATTCTTCACTTTGTATGGAACCAGAAAAAACCTCGTATAGCCAAAGCAATCTTAAGTAAAAAGAACAAACTGGGAGGTATCAGTCTTCCTGACTTCAAGCTATATTATAAATCAATAATAGTTAAATCAGCCTGGTACTGGCACAAGAACAGAAGTATCGATATCTGGAATAGATCTGAGATACCAAAGATGAAACCATCAGTATACGGTAACCTAATCTTTGATAAACCATACAAAAATATACAATGGGGAAAACAATCTCTCTTCAATAAATGGTGCTGGGAAAACTACATGCAGAAGAGTGAATCAGGATCCCTACCTCTCACCCCTCACAAAAATTCACTCAAGATGGATAACAGACTTAAACCTAAGGCATGAAACCTTAAGAATCCTAGAAGAAGATGTTGAGAAAACCCTATCAGATATTGGTCTAGGCAAAGAATTTTTGAGGAAGACCCCCAAGGCAATCCCTGCAGCATCAAAAATAAACAAATGAGTTCTGATCAAATTAAAAAGTTTCTGCACAGCTAAGGAAACTATCAGTAGAGCAAACAGACAACCCACAGAGTGGGAGACAATATTTGCTCTCTATACCTCTGATAAAGATCTAATAACAAGAATCTATCTAGAACTTAAAAGAATTAACAAGAAAAATCAAACAACCCCATCAAGAAATGGGCAATGGAAATGAACAGAAACTTCTCCAAAGAAGACAGAATAATGGCCTTCAAACATACAAAAAAAAAATGCTCAACATCTCTAATCATTAGAGAAATGCAAATCAAAACCACAATGAGATACCACCTAACCCCAGTGAGAATGGCCTGTATCAAAAAACCCCAAAACTACAAATGCTGGTGAGGATGTGGAGAGACAGGAACACTCTTACACTGCTGGTGGGACTGCAAATTAGTGCAACCTTTGTGGAAAATAATTTGGAGATACCTCAAACAGCTAGAAATAGAAATACCATTCAACCCTGCAATAGCGTTGTTGGGCATCTACCCAAAAGAGCATAAGACATTCTATTATAAAGGCATCTGCACCCGCATGTTTATCACAGCACAATTCACTATTGTACAGTCATGGAAACAACCCAAGTGTCCGTCAATTCATGAGTGGATTATTAAAATTTGGTATATGCTCACAATGGAATATTATTCAATTCTAAGAAACTACAGTGAGCTAGCACCGTTTATGCTATCCTAGATTAAGCTTAAGTGAGGTGACACAAGATATGGAAAATGGGCTCCACATCTACTCGCCATCAAATTGGTACTGACGGTAATGTTCACCAAGGATTGGGGGGGGGCAAATCTTAGGTATGCGGCAAGCATTGTGGGGGGGGAAGGGCATACCTCTAACCCTTCCTAGGGAGAGGCAAAGATATACAATGTAACCAAATGTCAAAAAATTAAAAAAAAAAACCTTTTATTGGGTGGAGGGCAGGTGGGAACCGGGAGGAGGAGAAGGGTGTATACTTACATAATGGGTGCGGTGCACACCACCTGGGGGTTGGACATGCTTGAAGCTCTGCCACGTCAGGGGGGGAGGAGTGGCAGATACAATATATGTAACCCTAACAATATTTGTACCCCCATATTATGATGAAATAAAAGGAAAAAAATAGGAGTAGGCATTTGAGCGACAGAGAGGAGAGTGAAGTGCATCTGAGACAAAGAGACAGGTATATATCAGGCTTAAAAATGTGAGAGGAAACAGCATCTGCAAGGAGCTTCGACTTGCTCTCTTATAGTTCCAAATCAGAGTTCTGGACAGGGTCCTACTGTTCGCAGTGTGATCTGGGAAAAGGCCAGGGACTGTGGCATTTGTGTGGACTTGCCATCTTCCCACCTGTGTCCCCTCCCCCCATCACTCTTTCGTTTCTCTAGCTGCTCTTTCCTCCTTTCTCCTCTCTTGAGAAGTTCCCCCAAGTCCCCACCACCTGCTAAATCTTCGTGGCCATAGGTGCATTTGTCATGAATGCCTTGCCCCAGGGTACCCTGAACATTCAGGTCCAACACCCACCGCTGCCTCTGGGTTGCCCTTCAAATTCCCGAAAAAGAAAACCTAATAGGTTCAGCTCATAGTTTTCAAACATGTCCACTGAATGTCAGGAAAGGTTTCACATGGTGAGCAACTACCCCAATATATCATAAGAACAAAGGAGACATAGTGACCATCGAAAAAGTGACGGTTCCCCTTTTAATATGTAGGTGCTTGGATGCAAATTCTAGGTTCATGTTTTCAGGATGAGGGAGTTCCACAATTTAGTGTTTTGCAACCCTGGCTGTATATTATAACCACTTCTGGGATGTTTTTAAACACCTAGGCAGTATGTCCAGAGATTCTGATAAATTAATTGGTTTAGGATGAGGCTCCCCAGGCGATTATAATGTACAGACACATCGAGAACCACGAAGACTGTCTCTAAGTGCATTGCCAGAGAAGAGAGCATCAGCTTACCAGAGCCAGGTGACTAATGAAGTCCTAGCTTTTGTTGATAGCACTGGCCACAAAGCCAGACAGTCCAGGGCATCACACTCAACTAATCCCCCTATACCTTAGGCATATTGTGAAATCTGGGGGTGGGGAGGGAAATAATAAGTTTATTTCTTCATACCTATATCCCTCCCTTCAGAAATGCAGGCATTTCAGATAATAGAATAGGGAATGAGCAAACGGAGAAGGTAGGATGTTGTATTATTACGAGCTAAATCTCACTGAAATTCCTGGGTTCTATTAACTGGTGGCGGCATTAGCTTCGTGGCCTATGCAGTGATCCTGGGCAGCTGGCCTTGATGGACAGCACCCTCCTCCCCACTGGCCCCATGGGGATGTCTCCTCCTTTGGTTCAGAGCCAGTTCAATGCTCAGTGAGAGGCATCTTTTTACCTCACTCTACCCCAGCTCCCAATGTGTTCAGAAGATTAGACGGACAGGTAGTCACCTCTTCATCTGGCTTATCTGCCTGGTTGGAAAATCACTGGGGGGTTTCTTGGGGTGCCCCTGCAGGAGTTTAGAGAAACAGTTCCTTCTTCGGTTGCTCATGAGGGCGGCCCAGTCCTGCCCAGGCTATTCCAGGACTAGCAGTACAAGGTGAATTTTCTGTCCCAAAGATCCACGTCTCCGGAATCATCCAAAAACAACACCGTGAAACTAGCTTGATTTCATAAGCGACTTAGCTCAGTGTTTCTTAGCACAGGCCTGCAGCCAGATATCTACCCTGGGCCAGGACTTCCAGAGGCATCATATGCAAATGAGGCAAAGAGGCCAGCAACCAGCTCTAAGGATCCTTATGTTCCACATCCATGTGTTGGAACTCCCAGATCCACGTGCAGAGAAGCACTGGCTTAGATTATAAACTCCAGGACACAGACGTGCTCAGGCACATCAGACTGTGGCCACGAGCACCCAGAACACGTGAGTTCACACGCACGTGTAGGCAGGCACACAGCATCCTGCCGCCCGTGACTCACTAGCAACACCTACACGTATCCGTGCCACGGGGGATAAATGCCCACTGCCTGATGCTGCTTTCACTTCCACAATGAGCAACTAAAGCTTTCTACTCCTCTCCTCTCCCCGTCTTGGATACCACCCTGTAGATGGCACAGTAGGAACGTGGTGCCTTTGCCCCTGGACAGGGAACCTCGCTTCCCTGAGGAGCTGAGCTCTGGCCGGCCCCACGGCCCCTCTCTCCGCCAGGTGGGAAGGGAGAGCCCCCACCCAGTGTAGGACGAGCCCGGAGGGAATCTACACAGCGAAGGCAGCACACAGGGCTCAGACGTTTTGACAAATAATCACTGGGGGAGATAACTTGGGTGTTCTCTGTGGAACAGGACCGGGCTTATGGGAGGGGCTGGGGTTGGCCTACTGTTTTTCAGTACAGGCTCTTTAGTACTATTTCTTCTGCTTAAACATGTGTATGTTTTACTTTAATTTTTAATTTTTTTTAATTATCTTACCCTTCAGGAAACCATTTTACAATTTTACCATGCTTGACTCTGGACATTCAATTAAGGTGCAATGAAATTAACATTCTGTTAGTGTCCTTCTATTAAGGACATTCTAGGACATGTCAGCAATTGAGCTATCAATACTGAGCTTGGGTGATTTGGCCAATCATTATTAGGTCCTGACCACAGAGCGCTGGACCAAGGAAAGGGGAAATACAGTAATTGTGTTTTGTTCCTACAAGTGATAGAACATAAAACAATGGTAGAATAACCACACCCAAAGACTGCCTGTTCCTCACTTATTATATTCTCCTGAGAAATCCAGTTTTACTTCATTTAAAGTAGGACACTGTTACAGAGTTCAGACGGAATGGCCAGCAGCACATCATGGTATGTGGCTGCAATTCAAGTGATTTGGGTTGAGCCCGAATTAGCCTTTTACAATAGGCTCCAATGGACCTTTCCAACATTTGTCTCCCAATATTTTCGTTCAGGAATCCCAGTTCCAGCCACACTGGTCTTCTCACCATATTCTATTTAAGTTCTACTTGCTCTTCCCTCACTACACCTGGTCACATCTCCAACTGCCTCCCCACCCAGATCCTTTTGCTCTCCCCCATTTTCCTGAGTGCTCCTCATCTTGCACCACTCAACAGATGAACTTCTTTTTGCAGACTCGTGACGTGCAGAACAGCATTGGGTGCTGCAGAAGTTAGTCCTCTAGGAGCTTCGTGTTTCATTACAACATGAACAAAAGTAGGCAGGTAACTACAATGTGAGATAAAGTGAAACAGGTTCTGTAAAAAGGAATGCAAAATACTCAGTAGAGTGACAGACGTGAAGGGGATGGTGGGGGGTGAAGTCTCGGCTAGATGCTAAGATATTCCAGCACCAGAGCGATCTTTGAAGCAGGGGGAGGTATAGACAGAGAAGTCCCTAAATGATCATTTTTAAAAGTCTTTTTGTTCTTGGGACTGGGAAAAATAGGACTGATAAGACGAGAGGGGTCTTGTAATAAAGTGATCCCCCACCTTTTTTGCTATGCTGTGTTTTTTGTTATTGTTACTGTTGTTTTGATCTTTTTGTTGTTTTTTGTTCTGTTCATTTATTTCACAGAGGGAAGGAAAGCACACAGTTGGCCAATTTTGCCCTCTTGAGCTGAAAGCCCACAATAACAAAGACTTGATGGAGATTTAAAGGACTATATCTAAAGGAAGAGAGTAATTCTGGCATGAATTATTACTTCCCTGGCACCACCCCATTCCCAGCCCAACCTAGGCCCCCAGAAATTAACCTGGATGCTGGAGGACTTCGAAAGTTAGAAGCTGAGACAGGGAGAATTAGGGTGATCTGTCATCTCGATTTGTCCAGAATCAAGGAGTCTCTCCTTTCAGTTCTGGGCAAAGTGGGGTGAGTTGATCACCTAAAAAGGGTGGAATGCAGATCACCTAAAAAGGGTGGAGTGCAGAAAGTGGGCAGAAATGCCAGAGCTCCGATATCAATTATTTCTCTAAATTCTCTCAAAATGTGCCCAGGGCTGGGAAGCAGACATTTATAAGGAAAAGTGTGGGTGAGATCTCTGTGTGTACAACCCAGACAGAGGAAGGTTTTGGTTTGTGTAAGGGTTTCTATCAGCAACCATTCACCAGTTGAACTGGAGCCCCAAAGACTTACCAGGGACGTGCCTGGGGTACACTCCTGCAGATGCTACCATCCACAGGCAGGGGTGGAGAGGGAGAGTGGAAGGCCTGGATCAGGGCAGTGCCAGGCTGGCAAGAGGAAATTGAACAACAGTTGGTGATCATCACAGTGGGCGAAATGGCAAGCAAGGACAGGGGGAGAATTAAGCTGACCTCTCACTCAAGGACACTATTTCATCCACAAAACCAGGAAGAGCAGCGTCTCTCCTGTCCTGAGGGCATATTCATGACATTTGCCATTGTGTAGCTACTATTGACTTTTCCTGTAGAAGCAGAATCCGTCTAAAAGGACATCTGGAAAGGTAAGAGGGCGTGTTGGAAACCCTGCCAACCAGCCAGAAGGGACTCCCAAACCACCACTTCCTCCTGATTCCTCCAGAAACCCCGCCGGGCTTAGTGGAGCCCATCCCCTTGTACTTAGTGGAGCTTCTGTGTTGGCGCTTAGTCCCGAATTCTACATGCAGAGGGTGGCCACTAAGATTAATCTGTCATTTGCAATTGTGAGAGGCAACGTGGTGTCATGAGGAGAGGCTGGCTTTTGTAATTAGAGAGGCCTAGACGTTTAATCTGGCCACTTGCTACCTGCATTATTTTGGATACATTCATAAATTTCTATGATCCCTAGTTGTCTCATTGGTAACATTTGTTTAATAATCCATATCTCATAGGGATTTTGTGAGACATGGACGTAACCATATGAAAATGCCAAGCACAGTGTAAGTGAGGAAGGAAAGTCCTTCCCCTCCCCCATAAAGTGGCCCACTCCAACTCTCCATCTGTGCGTGTGACCGTGAGTGTGTGACTGTGCACCTGTGATGCTGTGTGTGTGTGCGCGTGCACAGGGCTCTTCAGATGACCCTCTGGCCTACAGTCTAAGCTGCGAACAAATTCTCCCTTTTATTTGCATCCTTCTCCAATAGCTACATTGAAAGCCCGACAGGCTCTACTTCTCCATCTCCCCCATTGAGCCCCGTGCTCAAGTTCATTCACACTTGTGGTTTCCATCCCATTGTGAAAAGGAGGACAGAGCATGTTTCTATCCAATCCCTGGGGGGACATGAAGCTATCCCTGCCTCTGAGACATCCTGCTCCAGTGCCTTTCTTTGTGGGGTCTGGATAACTGAGTCAGAAAATGGCCCTCTCTCCCAGGTCCAGATGCTTGGATCCCTTGATGAAAATGAACCCAAGACTCTCCTTCCTACAGCCCCTCCCAGCTCCTTCCTCACCCTGTTCCCTGTTTTCACTCTGCTCCATACACAATGAACTCATCAGGAACATGAACATCCCCAGGAAAAGACCTCCACAGGACAGGGCCAGCACACTTCTGGAGGGACTGGAAGTTTGAAGAAACTTCTATGAAAGAGAAGAAATTCTCAGGCTTCTAAAAAAAAGAGGGGATCTAGAGCTGAAGAACCTTATTTCTCCACAAAAGTGGTATGTCATCATCTTAGCAGTGGGCCAAAGACACCCCTCACCCCAGTCTCAGCTGTCTCGGGCTGGGGAGTGGGAAGGTTGTTGGCCACGAGAGTGTATTTGAAGAAAGAGTGGCACATGGGATCTGAGCTTCAGGGCACACTAAGTTCTGAGCAAACACCACCCCCACTAACAGATGCAAAATCTGCCGTGTTACGTCGGACTTTTAAGATTCACCTATTCTTTCCCCAAAACTAAAAAAATTACTTCCAAGCTTTTAAGAAATTCTGAAAGAAGTTTACTCATTCATTTATTATTTCAACAAATTCATTGATGGCCTACTGTTTGACAGCCACTGTTCTATGCCTTCTGGATAAAGCAAGAAATGAGAGATAGAAATTCCCTGCCCTCTAGGACTTACATCCTATTGGAGGGACAGACAAATTATAAAGAAACATATAATAAAATACTAGGTAATTGTAAGTCCTATGGAGAAAAATAAAGCAAGGCAGAGGGATGAAGAGAGTCTAGAAGTGATCAATGAAGCAAGGTGGTCATAGAGAAGCTCACTGAAAACACTTGAGTAGACTGAGCCAGACACACATCAGCCCATGACAGCAAAAAAACAGCAAGCAGGAAAAAAACAGCAAGTACAAAGGCCCCAAGGCAGGAGTTTGCTTTAGAGTGTTGCAAGAAGAGCAAGAAGGCCAAGGTGAACAAGGCAGAATTAGAGAAAACAATAAGGATTGAAATCAGGTACTTCCATAGTGCCTAGATCTTCTAGGGCTTCCTGGGCCATGAGTAGGGGCGCCATTTACATATGGAGGCCAGGATGACGGACAATTCTCATTAAGTAAGAGTCATTCAACATTTGGAAGTTGAAAAGAGCAGAGGAGACTCCAACAAAAGAGACAGGATTATTAAATCATGTAAACAGAAAAAATCAGAACACAATTCATGGCATAAGAGAAACGATATAGTAGAATAGTGCAAAAAGATGTTTGTTGTTTTTAATAACTCGGTGCTAGTAAGAATGTGGGGAAAATGGCAACGTCATACACTGCCAAAGGAGATGTAGTTTGGAACAAGCGCTTTGGAACTGGAACTTTTCACCCAGTAATTCCACTTCCAGGAATAATGATTTACCTATTTTTTCACTCATCCACTATTTAATGAGATTTCTTTCTTCCATATCTCAATCACTGTTCTAGATACTAAAATTACAGAAGTAAAAAAAAAACATATATATCTCTACCTTCTTGGTGCAAGTGAGGATCTTATTATAGTATTCTTTAAAAGAGTTAAAATTGAAAACAACTAAATCCTTAAATAAGGGATTTGTTACATAAATCATTCATGTAGTCATACAATAGAATGCTATGTAGTCTGTGAAATACATAGAAGAAATTTATTTACAGACAAATATTCATAACACATGGTAAAGTAAATAATTATATTCAAAATACGATACATATTATGGATGTATTTATGAATCATACCTGTTTGTGTGTGTGTGAGTGTGTGCATCAGGATAATTTACTGAGATATTGATCTCTGGATCTTGTTGCTGCTGTAGGAATAAGCAGGAGATATCATGCCTTTCCATCCTCATATGCCTTTTCGTCTGAGTCTGAGCCCCATAACTGAAGTTGTCTCTCAGATACTTGACAGTGCCGGGCATGAGAGTGGGTGTATAGGCCCAAAGAAAGAGGCTGGGGTACAGGTGGGGAGAGGACTACTGAATTCAGTTGGAGTACATAGAGCATTAACTATAAACAAAAAGGCTGCTAAATGTAAACATTAAAATTAAGAGCTTCTGTTCATCAAAAGACATGCAAAGCAAGATAAGGTGGAAGATGCAATCTGCCAAAAAGCTCAAAGCTGAAATATTAATATATACAGAAATCCTACCATCAATAATAAAAGACAAGCAACTCAATTGAAAAATGGGCAAAAGCCTTGAACAGGCACCTCACAAAAGGACATATACGATATCCCAAAAACGTATGAAAAGGCTAAAAACCATTAATGATCATGAAAATTAAAAGTAAAATCACAATAAGCTCCAATACATACCCCACCAGAAAAGCCAAAATTAAAAGAATTAACAGTATCAAATATTGGCAAAGATGTCGTGCAGTATGTAAATAGTCACCACAACTTTTGGAAATATTTTTGTATTCTTGTGAAATAAAATTTAAAAGCCATTGGAATCACCAACACACTTTAAGCTATTAACAAAAGACCATGAGATCTGTGGAGGAAAAGGGGAAATCTTTATTTTCTATAAAAAATAATCTGCAGATTGTGGAGTCCCAGTCTCCAGTGTGAACCACAAATGTACTTAGAGATAATAAAGGTGAAAACTGCAGGGCGGGGGCAGAGCCAGGGGACTGAGGAGCAGGGTCTTGACTTTTGAGCCCCAAGTCACCAGCCTCTCTTAGTTGGGTAGTTCCAGATGGTCGGCTGGTGGTCAGCAGGGGAATTCCCAGCGACACTCTGTCACCCCACCAAAAATAGGATCTGGTTTGGCTTGATTGTAGACAGGAAGGTCCTGTGACACTTTCACAACATCTTTCCGAGAACACAGAATATGGGACCACTCCCTCACCCAGCCACGCTATCTCCCTCTATTTAGCTTTGAGCACCTCGGTCAGCCACCGGGAGTCTAATTTGTCTGCTGGCCGGGGATTAACTTTACTAAAGTCAATATTGAGAGAGATGTGACTGCGATCTGAGTCACTAGCATGTTTGCAGTTCTGCTTCTCATATTATAGCTTAACTTTCTTCCTCATTGTTCTTGTTCTGTAAATGACAAGGAGAGATGAGAGACCAGGCCACCCGCTTCAAGGCACTGGCCTCTGTTACAGATTAACTGCCTCCTCTATTGTCCTGCGCCTGCCGCAGACCAGATGGTGCCCGGAACAGGGACCTCATGGCAGGGACATCGTCAGTGTGGAATATTAAATATGCCTCTCCTGAAAGAAAAAGACCACCTCAACTAATCAGATAACTGGTAACTATACACGAAGCCTTACACAGAAAGATGTTGGAATTCTGTTCAACTTCCATAAACTTTGTGTATATAAATAATCCCAAACTTCTCCACTTTGGAACGCTGACTTCCATTCTTTGACATCCGTGCTTCCTGGGCGGGCCCATCCTCAACCTTTGTGCTTGAATAAACACTTGAAACTGGACCCCTATCTTCTTAATTATTTTAAGTTGACATTCTCTACTAAAAATGAAGACACACATACCATACGTGTATGGTAACACAGCAACGTCACCAGATCTTCTTCCTTTTCCTCCTGGGCAGGGAGGACTACTCTGCATTTCCCAATCTCACTTGCGGTTTGCTTTGACATTTTGGCTACACTGTGCCCATGGAGACACACACAATGAATGACAGAAGCCACTCCTGAATCTTGCCCATTAAAAAAAAAAAAAATCATAATTCTCCATTCTCTCTTTCACCTTTTAACAGCTGAATACTAATTCCTAAAGGAAACCAAAATATTTTGCCCTAAAGTATGCTTCTTTGACATACTTTGAGATGGCTGTTCAGAGGTCCTACCAACAGAAGTAGCTCTGCAAACTGTCTTTGGAGGGGAGACTTGCCTCTATGGAGAATCTGCATTGAGGCAGCCAAGCTTTTTCTGAGATCCTCCCTTATCTGAATCCTTATCTGGATCCAGGAAAGATTAAGTGCCAGTCTGGCACCTTTAAAGGTCTGTAAGAAATATTTCCCATCTATTCTCTCTGAGGGCTGCTTTCCGTGAGGATTTTCTACATAACAAGACCACCTTTGTCAGCTAGACCTCCTCTTCTCTCCCTCCTATAACCTGTCTTGCCACCACTACCTGATCTACCACCATAACCTGCTTTTGGCAGTGCTCCGAGCCCGTATTCCTTCTGTAACCTCAAGATGGCATATAAGCTTCTGTACCCCATTGGGGTGTTGGTGGTAATCACTCTGTAGTTCTCCCTCATGTTTGTTAATAAATTTATATGCCATTTCTCCTATAAATCTGCCTTTTGAAAGTTGTTTTTCAGCAAACCTTTCAAAGGTAAAGGGGAAGTTTTATTTTGGCCCCTACATGCCCAAGGTGACCTTAGAAATGACACTAAACATGACAGAGTTTCTAAGAATAGAGTCACACTCCAGCACCTCTGAGAGATTTTGCTTGGATGCAATCCCCTCTAGTAAACAACTAGTATATCCTGAGAACATGCTAAATGTCCTTGTACAAGTGCTATAGCACCCATGCTTTTATTAAGCAAGAGGAAACAGAGTAGTGATTCCAAGGGTTGGATTCACTTCTACCTGGGTTCTAATGGTTTGGCCTAGTCATATGGCCAAACCAAACTGCAAAACCTTTGTCCTTTGTTGCTTATATGACATGAACAAGCTATTAAAACCTTAGTTAAGTTTCCTTTTCTCAACTTTAAGATGACATTACATCAAGAAACAGGAAGGCAAGTGTTTAAGGACATAGACTCTGGTATTGGACTACTTGATTATAAACTCTCAGCTCTTCCTGTTACTAACTTTGCAACCTGTTCTCACCAGTACACAATGTAGTGGTTAAAATCTCAGATTCTAGAGTCAGATCCACTGTGTTGAAATTCTGGCTTTAACAAAGGTGTATCCATTAAGTGAATGACATGAAGCATTGGGGCTCCTCACACACAGGTGCCTCTTCCAAGGTCCTGTATCTGTAGTTTATATTTGTAAGTCTGTATGCTATTTCTGAAAGAGGCTCTTCAATATTATAAACCAAAACTTTCAGATTCCACAAAACCTGGACCCAAAGTGGACCCCACCAGTTACTATTCTACGACCTGGGCTAGATATTTGATCTCTTCTATGCCTCTGTTTCCCCATTTGTAAAATGGAATAAAAATGACATCCTACTTCATAAGGTTGTTTATGAAGATTGAGTTAATACACGTAAAGTGTTTAGAATGACGTTATCCTCATGGTATATATTCCATGTGTGCTGCCTGCTATAACTCCCTTTTTTGTTTATTCCTTATCTTTCTTTTTCACGGGCCTTGTGAAGTCTAGGGTCACCCTTATCTTTGCAAATTTAGCCTGTGGCAAACTTCTCATTAATCCCCA